>JAXCGZ010012324.1:0-27500 GCA_037179515.1 Halocaridina rubra | reverse complement strand
AAGCATAATCCCAATATAAAGGCTGCACCCTATTTCTGTTTTCCTACCGTTCCCTCTCCTCAGTGAGCATATCAGATACGCTTTCTTTACAATTTTCTTATGATAAAATAGCTCTTGCTAATAAATTATTATAAAAATTGTTCTTGCTGATAAATTTGTTATAAATTTGACCTTGCTGTTATGTCATTAGCCTGTCTAGGTATATTTCAGTAGCTTTTTCAGTATTTGAATACTTAAATTCCGTCTCCTACAAAGCAAAGAAAGTTCCAGAGCTTGTTTACCAGTAACCTAATTTTCCATTATTATTCTCGTTTTATTTTATTTACTTCCACTTGTTGCACCTAAAATACTGTCTCTCTCTTGCATCTCTGCTATAATTGCATGCCAGGGACCAACACTAAAGTAGCCCTGGTATATTTTTTTTTTTTTAAGAGTGTGACACCGGGACAGGCAGAAACTGCCCTCATCAACAAAGGCCCGGGCACGAGAAAATACCAAGACAAAGGAAAAGAAAAAGGTTAAGGGCAAGGCAGAGATGAGGAATTGTCACACAAAGGAAAACGACAGACAGAAGAAAACAGTCAATATATCCTAAAGACTACGTCACCAAGAGGGACATTGAAGTGTCTTCATTTGGCGGCCATACATCCCAGAGGCAGCATCTTGCCTCAGCAGTCAAGTTTATTTCAAACCTTATTTATGTGGCATCTTCACAGGAATTCATCTGGCACAAAGAAGGTGAGGGATAGTTTATGGTAAAGTTCGTTGGTCAAGCAAATTGGGATATCGAGAATTAGTTACATTCGTTACTGGCCAAATTCAATGAATTTTTTCTCAGATTCCACTCCAATACAAACGAACTTTTGTAGATTACCTAACTGGAATCTCACTTGCCAAACTTAATTCCTTAACTGGAAATTACAGCTGATATATATTGCTAAGAAGTTTCTTTCAATGAATGTGATAAACGAAAATCTCATCCTCTGAAGATTGGTTATGAGCCCGTAAAAATCTAGCCCTTCTGCTAACAAATTCTAATTTCATTTCACATATTTCTATCATCGTAAATAAAGTGTTTTACGTCAAAAACTCGTGAATAAAGCATTTGCTATATAAATAGCAAATAATTAACCATTTATTAAAGTGTTTTATGCTATAAACTGCAAATAATTAAAAGGTAATTTTACCCTGTTGGCTTTGCAAATATTTTGTGTTAACGACAATTTGATGAATGCATACAGTATTTATCTTGCTGATTCTTCATATATTGGGGATAAAGTGTTTTGAATTATAAGTTGCTAATACTTCAAAAGGTGGTTTTGCCCCCCCCCCCTTTTTTTTTCATTGCAAACAGTTCATGATAACCAAAGGTGAATGAATACTGTATTTATCTCGTAGATTCTTCCTTTATCGTAAATAGTTTTACCATATTAATTGCAAATCAGTAATAAGCATTGCAACTTTTGTGGTTGCCCACAATTTAAGGAAAACATACACAACTGTATTTGTCTTGCTTATTCTTCATTTATTGTGAATAAATTGTTTTCCTTTAATACCAACAAAGAATTAATGATTTTGTATGCTCTCATGGTAGCATAAATATTGCTGGTTAGCTGTGACTAACCAATATATTTTCATCCACTAGAATAATATTGGAAACTCATTATGTGTGTGCTCGTGCTTTCAGTTTCCCATTATTAACAGCGTTTCGTTTCTGTTTCTGCAATTGCAGTGTCCTCTATTCTACTCTGCCTGTGTGAAAGAGGTAATCATCGAGTTGAGGCCAAAGTCTTGGCATACATCTGTGGTACCGGGAAACAAAATCGTGTTCACCACCTCCGGTAACTAATATTTTCTTGTTTCCCATGTGGTAAACAAAATGTCAGGAAATCTGCATGAGATTATGTGGTAACAGACTTAAGAAATTTTGTATGACGAGAAGACGTGTTATTTAAAATTTCATTTATTTGTGTGATAAGATTGAGTTTTAAAGCATTCGTGTTTTATACATTCGTTAAAGGGTGATACTTGTTAAGAATTGTTTATATTTCCTTGGGATTTAGGAATTGGGAGTAAGCATATCAAGCATATTGCTTATAATTGTGTTTTATATTCAAGCATTGACTGCTCATAGATTGGGAAGAAAAACTTTGGTGTCATTTATCGAGCCTAGGCTAAGCCCTTCATGTGTCTGGGTTGTATCTCAACAATAAATTTTCTCATTACTAGTAGACATGTGTAATCTGGTTGCTTTGTATGCCATTAGCTTATCTTTGGTGTATTTTGTCTAGGATCTGTGCCCTTTTGGCAACACTCCAGAATTTTACTTATGACATTTTATTTGTGGGTACTGCCATATACGCACTCATACGCAAGCACGACTGCTATACTATACTTGTTTGTATTCTCTGGCACTGGGTGCTAGTCGGTAAAACTCGTTGTTGCTCATTCCTTTCATTTGCACCATAACCGCAGGTACTGCCGCATATTGCTGTCAAGCAGGCACGACTGCCCTCCTGTACTACCAGTGTTTCATGCACTGTTTTGCAACATTTTGCTGCTGTTGGACTTGACTCTATTTTGAGTCACTTTTTTGGTGAGGTTTTGAGATCACTTTTACGTTTAAGTTTGAAATGTGGTGTTGAATTTTTTTCTCTCCTCGGTGTTGTGTGGTTCTTTCATTTTTTTTCTACTATTGTAGAGATTTGTTAGTGTTTTTTGTTGTTTTTTTTCACTTCCTTATTGGCTGTTTAGGAAACCACCATGGCAACTGGGAAGTCACAGGAAACAAACATGGAAACCAGGCAGTCATAGGAAACCATCGAAACATTCGATGAGGAGTGATGCCTGAACATAATGATTGCTAGGGGTGAGATATACGGTTTTTCCCCAGGACAGAAGCTCCTCGAATGGGCTCATGAGAAGTTGGTTGAATGCCGAGATAAGCTGGAGAAGAAAGCCAGTGATGAGGCATAAGCCCAATGCGATTACTACCAGGCACAAGCCCAACGTGATTACAACTAGGCACAGGCACAAGCACAACGCGAACATGAGCTTGAGCTTGCTCGCCTTCAAGCGGGATTCCCAGACAGTGGTCCTTCAACTGGAAATGGAGACCAGCCTCGTGAGAGGCCCCCCCCCATACAGAAATATGAAGACGATGGCAGGCAACCTCTTGATACTTACATCCACTCTTTCGAAAGTCTTGCAGCAACTAGCGGAGGCACAGAGGCTGAGAAGAGTCGTTGGCTTCTCGCCTCCATGCCACACCGTCTGCTCACCCTGGTCAATGAACTCGACCAAATGCAACTGAGGGACTATAAGAAAGTTAAAAGCACGCTCCTAGCCTCGCAGAACCTTTCACCAGCTGAGTGTCGTGCTAGGTATATTTCTGCTTTCCCTTTGAAGGAGGAGAACTGTAGTACCTTTGGCAAATGCAAGGCTCGCCTCTTTAATGATTGGTTGCGAGTCGCAAAGTGTCCTCGTGAGAAATTGTATGCGTTCTTGTTGTTTGATGCAATTGCCAATGACCTCCCTCTGGATGTTGTTGCATATGTAAGGACTCAGCTTAAGGATGAGATCAACTACGAGAAAAGTTTAGCCACTGTGGATGAGTACCTCCAGCACAACCAGCCTGGAGTACGTCTCTGTGATGTTATGAGGGCAAGAAGGGCCGATTCCAAGGCTCGTCCTCAGAGTTTTATCTCCCCCACAGCAGGCCATGATTCTCACCGGAAAGGAGATCACAGGAAAGGGAAGCACAAGGGCCCCTCGCAGAACTCACATCATCCAGCACATCCTCCTCACACTCCTAAGCCTTATTACGGCCATGCACCCACACTCAAGAAGTATGACTCGGTAAGACCTAAGTCTCAGCAGTTCAGAGGTAAAGGCCATTACTCTGCTTCACCTTCCCAGGATTTTCAGCCAAAGTCTAAGAGCCACCACCCTCCCTCACACAGCGGCAACCCGCATAGCTGTCTGGACGCGCACTTGGCCCATGCTGTAGATATAGGGCCAGAAAGGGCCACTGAGGATAACACCGAGGAGCCTCCATACAAACTAGCCAATGTGGAATTCACCAAACGTGATAATCCGGAGGTGATCCCAAAATGCCTAGGAACCATAAATGGTGTGGAAGCTGAGATAGCCCTCGACACAGGGACCAATTGCATATTTGTTGACGAGATTCGTCAGGGATGAAGATTTTACCGGCAAAGTCGTTCGTGTGCGAGTTGCTGAAGGAACACCCCAAATACGACGCTGCTGTGTCATTGACCTGGATTGCAAATACTACAAGGGAAAAGCCCCAATTGTGGCAATAATTGGGCTTATGTACCCAGTCTTGCTGGGTCGTGCATTGAACCTAGTTCCTATTTTCCAGGCCGACGTCTACCATAAGGACATTTCTCATTATAACTTCCCTCAGGTGAAGTCACAAGAAGCCATTTCAGCAGCAACTCCTGACCTCGATGCCAAGAAGTTGGATGATTCTCCGACTGACTCCATTGAGTCTGCCGCAGTTAGTACACGTACTGTGGAATGCAGAGAGTTACCCCCTCCTTTACCAGATGATGCACCTCTAGAGCCATTGAAGTCCCGTCCAGACTTTGCCAAATTGCAGCAAGACTGCCCCAGCCTCAAACGCTGGATGCAGCAGGCCACCGAGGGAAGGACCTTCATGGTGAGAGGAGGAGGCCAGATCACTTACGCCCTTGAAGATGGAGTTCTTCGTAGGCATGTGACTAAAGATGGCCACACCTTTAAACAGTTGGTGGTGCCCGCTTCCTTACACCGCCAGGCTATGTATGTGGCACACCATTTACCTCTGAGTGGACACATAGGCAAAGCAAAAACTCGGCATGTCCTCAGAAGGCTTTTGCATGGCCAAACATGCACGCTGAGGTAGACAGATATGTGGGCTCCTGTCCTGTCTGTCAATCCACCTCTATGGCAACGGTACTGAAAGTTCCCATGGGGATAACTAAGCTCTCAATGGAGCCATTTTCCAAGGTCGCTATTGGCATATTAGGTCCTATTAATCCAGCTTCGTCCACAGGGAAACAGTTCCTCCTGGTATACGTCGACCTGACAACAAGGTACCCAGATGCAGTGCCACTGTCTTCTATCACGACTGAAGCAGTCGCTCATGCCCTATTTGAAATCTACTCCAAGGTTGGTTTTCCTGAGCAGGTCACTTCTGACAATGGAAGTCAGTTAACAAGTAGACACTTTGAGGCTTTCTGTAACCTTTTAGAAATGAAGCACATTCAAACGAGCGTCTATCATGCCCAATCAAATGGTATAAACTGCAAATAATCAAAAGGTAATTTTACCCTGTTGGCTTTGCAAAGATTTCCTGTTAACGACAAGTTAATGAATGCATTCTGTATTTATCTTGCTAATTCTTCATGTATTGGGGATAAAGTGTTTTGAGTCATAAGTTGCAAATACTTCAAAAGGTGGTTTTGCCCCCCATTTTTCATTGCAAACAAATTGATAACCAAAAGTGAATGAATGCTGTATTTATATCGTAGATTCTTCCTTTATCGTAAATAGAGTGTTTTACCATATTAATTGCAAATCAGTAATAAGCATTGCAACTTTTGTGGTTGCCCACAATTTAAGGAATACATACAGTACTGTATTTGTCTTGCTTATTCTTCATTTATTGTAAATAAATTGTTTTCCTTTAATACCAGCAAAGAATTAGTGGTTTTGTATGCTATTATGGTAGCATAAATATTTCTGACCAACCAATATATTTTCATCCAGTAGATTAATATTGGAGACTCATTATATGTGTGCTCATGCTTTCAGTTTCCCATTATTAACAGTGTGTCGTTTCTGTTTCTGCAAATGCAGTGTCCTCTATTCTACTCTGCCTGTGTGACAGAGGTAATCATCGAGTTGAGGCCAAAGTCTTGGCATACGTCTGTGGTGCCGGGAAACGAAATCGTGCTCCCTCCGGGATTCGAGGCAGCATTTCATAAAATTTATTTAAAAACTTTAATTCAGTTCTTCTAATGTCATTGCATTTCCAAAATTAAAAGAAAGTTGAATTCTGAGTTTCATTTAACTGAGTAGTGGTATAGGGGTGGGGTGTTCAAGTACAAATATCTGTCCTGTCTGTTTGTGAGCTCTTAACCGAGTTCAGTACTTTGAGTCCCCTTAGTAAAACAGAATCTTAACAACTCTCCATTCCCCCAACACTCACTTCTTGAAATGCCTTGAATCTAACTCACTTATCTCCAATCACCAGTATGGCTAAGGCAAGATCCACTGGTGATGTCCTGTCCTATCTTACTCATGGATGGTCATCTTCTCTGAGGAGCTATGGAGAATCCTCTGTTGTCGTCCTTGATATCTCTAAAGCATTTGAGAGAGTCTGGCACAAGGCTCTGTTGGCCAAACTCCCTGCCTATGGCTTGAGACTTGGGTACAAGTGCACCTGGCGAATAGTGGATGATATCATCAGGGAATGCACCTTTTGCCAGGTAGCTTCACCACATCCACTGCTCCATTACATCCTCGAATGTGATTCCTTTTCAGAAATTCAACGGAAAACTGGTGCCCCCGCAACCTCCAGCGAAGATCCAAATGCCCTTCATGTTGCTAGCCCCATAATCAGACTAGCAACAAGCAACTACATGAACAGTCTACTAAATATCATCAGTCAATACCCTCCACCAAGATAACCATGAAATAACTCTCTCACCTCCAAAACAGGAATTCATTTAAATTGTTTGATGTAAACTAATAATCCTCAACTGAACACTTATGCTTTCCATTATCTTTACAGTTTTGCACAACCTCACCTCTACTGACATCCGAATGAAATCCTACATGTAAAAAGAAGGGTAAGAACCATCATACGAGCGACTGCTCTCCCGCTGCCCGGTGCCTGTCTCTCTCTCTAGCCTCTATTCCTCCTAATATCACCATGTGGTACCTCTATTCCTCATATCTCCTAATCTCACTCGTACTTCTGGCTACATAGATCCTGTAGTTAGTCACTAACCTATTCTTCTCCCTGAGTAACTATTGAATTGGTAATGTAAACTAATGGCCTACCTCTGATAAGCACCAGTAACCATTTTTCCTGTTTACTATTTTGGCTACATACTACTATATTATTTGTATTACTATTATATTAGGTTTTGTACCTTAAGCTAAAGGATACTATGCATACTACTCCAAGTTTCTTTATCAGGTCCAAAACCCTATCTTTATTTTGTTCAAGTCTCCCCTGCCATGTTGATTCCTTGGATTAACTTATGCCTGAGATTACCACTGTTTTCTCTTTATCAAGTGCCTGTTTAATCAGTGGATTAGCACTTTTGCATCATAATGTCCTTCATTTATGCTATTACTGTTTCTTTCCAGTCAACCGTTTGTACATATTCACCATCACAGCCTCTTTTACTGCCACATTCCCCTTTAGTGCATCTCCAAATGAAGTTTTCATGGCATCATGTTCCATATTCAACTCTTGTAACTTTTCTAAACTGTTCGATGCTTTCCCTTATCTGGACATTCCAAGCTGCAATCTCGTCTCTCTCAGAAGAGAGCTGTGAACTAACATTAATTCATTCAGGAGGTCATTCAAATGTGTGTTGTTATCTTCTTGTTTAGAAATTCTGGTTTTTATTTCATTCTTTTCCCCTTCCAGCTTCTTTATGCATTTTTCTAGCTTTTTTCTCTCATGCCATTGTGCATTATTTGCTTCCTCCAAAGATCTTATTACCTCTCAAATTGTTTCCTTATCTTTCATTTCTCTATCCATATTCCGAATTTTATCATCCACTTTTATTACAAGGGTCTCAAGGTCCTTGACTTTTTATTTAAGGCTTCAAGAAGCTACTCCCCTTCCTACAACCCCCGAGATCCTCTACTAACCCTCCCCAGACCATTGGTTGAGGGGCTTAAGGACAGAGATGGTTTCATTTTGATGTTTCCCCTTTCACAGAATACAAAGAGAAAGAAAAAAAAATTTCTATTTGACTTCACAGAGAATTGCTATATCTTCACACGAATATTAATTTAGGTACTATGGTCATCTCTCTTCTGCTAACACATCCTAGCTTAAAATTTGACTCTGGTAATTTGAGAAGAAAAAAATACAAAACTAAAGCACACATGAAGGAAAATTATAATATGCAACCAAGGAGATAATCACTAAGAAAACACATCTTTCTTCATTGGGATCCTTCAACTTTTTGTCAGTGAGACAACATGGCTTTAGAGAAGGTAATTCAACAGTAACAAATTTATAAGGATTTTATGATAAGGTAAGCCGAATCGTACAGGAAGGAGAGGGCTGGGCAGATTGCGCGCTCATAGACTTCCAGAAGGCATTTGATACAGTCCCCCACAGGAGACTTATTAAGAAGCAGAGAGCAATGGCGAGAATAGGTGGAAATGTCTTGGAATGGATAAAAACTTGCTTAGAAGGAAGGGAACATGTAATATAGTCTAAATATAAATTGTTACTAAACTATTTCTGTTGATGTCCGAATGAAATCCTACATGTAAAAAGCAGAACAGTAAGAACAATCATATGAGCGACCACTCTCCCGCTCTCCCGCGCTTGTTGAATGTCATAACACCTAAGAGTGCCTGTATCTCACTCTAGCCTCTATTCCTCCTAATATCACCATGTAGAACCTCTATTCCTCATATTTCCTAATCTCGCTCTTATTTCCATCTACGTAGATCCTGTAGTTAATCACGCACTACCTTTTCCCTGAGTATCTAGTGGAACTGGTGATGTAAGCAAATGGCCAAGCTCCAATAAGCACCGGTAAGCATTTTTCCTATTTACTATATTGGCTGCCTACTATTATATTATTTGTATTACAATTATATTAGGTTTCGTAACTTAATCTAAAGGGTACAATACTGATGACGGGGATCTTTTTTTTCCATGATCATCGAACCTACGGGTAAACTTCGCTATCAAATCTAACATAGTATGCTATTTTTAACGTATATATTTTTGTGTATTGAATGCTACTTCTATACTACTGGTACAGTGGCATCGAGTATTGGGAGTATTTCTAATTTTGATACTAATGTAGAGGATTTTGAGTCTTACTGTAGTCGAGTTGATTTATATTTTACTGCTAATGATGTAAGAGGTGAAAGGTTGTCCCTGCCCTCGTAACTTTGATTGGTCCTAAAGTTTACGGGTTAGCTAAGAATTTACTTTCTCCAGTTGACCCTGCAAGTTGTACTTGTGGTTTGGTTAAAACAGCGCTCAAAACTCACTTTAAGCCTAAAGTTATTTCTAATTACGAACATTTCATATTCCATTCTAGATCACAGAAATCTAGTGAATCAGTATCCAATTTTCTTGCTGCATTAAAGAACTTGGATTTTACTTGAGATTTTGGTACGACTTTAAATGACACATAAAGGGATAGATTTGTCACTGGACTGTCTAATGATAAAATTCTGCAGATCTTGCTAGCTGAGGCTGATCTTATTTTTACTAGAGCTGTGAAAATTCCTATAGCATTTGAAGTGGCACAGAGATATGTACAAGCTATGGGTAGTAGTACTGCCCTATATAAGGTACGTACTAAGTCTCAAATGTCTCATAACTATAAGGGTAATTCTTTATCTAATAGTAAATTTAAGCATTCTGAAGCCAGTAAATCTCAGAATGATGCTAAGCCTAATGTACCTAATTCCTCTTGCAGTGGTTGTCGCAAGCTACATTGGAAGAATGACTGTCCTTTTAAGGACACTGTTTGCCATTTGTGCAAGCATAAGGGGGATATTAAGTCCGTGTGTGGTGTTTCCAAGCCCGGTAATTTGAGATCCACTGGGAATGTCAATTTTTCTAATGCAGGTGTTACTTCTACTCCTAATTCTAGCTATGAACAGGTGTTCAGCATAAACAATTATATACTTAGTAATCCTATTGTGGTTAAAGTATGTCTAAATGACAAGAAAGTATCAATGGAACTAGACACTAGTACTGCAGCTACTATTATCCCTAAGGATCAGTATGAGAGAATTTGGCCTGAAATTGCTAAAAGAACTATGCTAAGACATTCCATTGAGAATCTAAATGCCTATGGTAGTTCTAAACTCACAGTGATTGGTGAGATTTTAGTCACTGCTAAACTCTAGAATTGTTTGTACTCTTGTGAGGTCGGAGTGGTTGCAGTTAAGGAATCTGGACTGTGTCTTCTTGGTATAGATTTAAGCCATGAATTGAAGGTTATCAGTAGTGATGCCCTAAATTTTGTTGCTGAAAGGACTGATAAGCTAAACGATGAATATTTCCAGTTGTTTTCTGAAGGTCTTGGATGTTACCAAGGTAAATATTTTTCTATTGTAGTAGATCCTTCTGTTCCTAATAAGTTTTGCAAGCCTTGTACACTACCTAATGCCCGCAGAGAGAAAGTTGATAAGGAGCTTAGCCATATACAGGAAGAGGGTATAATTTCTCCTATTTCTAACAGCCCTTGGGACACACCTGTTGTCCCAGTGCAAAAGGTTGATGGTAGTATTAGACTCTGTGGGGATTACAAGCTCGCAGTCAACAGAACAGCTAGTATGAACACATATCCAATACCTTCTGTACATGATTTATTCACCAATCTAGCTGGCAGTATTATTGCAGAGTGATGTATATTGGCAATACTTATATATCGGGTAACACTGCAATCAGCTGTTTACAATTATCAGCAATACTTACATATCTAGTAACACTACAATCAGCTGTTTACAATTATCAGGAGTACAGAGTTTGTCCTCCTATGTTTCTTCTATTATGATTTCTGTCTTAAAACTATTAGGTAGGTAAAGTAATCTTCTTACTATTATTACAGTATTAATGTGTTTTTCTTCAAAGACTGATATAAATCCATTGACAGTTGCAAGATGTAAGTGGATAACACATATAGCCTAGGCCTAGCCTAGCATGTTTCTGAATACTAAGTTTGTTTATCAGAGTACTTCGTATAGCCTGGGCCTAGCCTAGCACGTTTTCGGATATTAAGTTTTTGTCAAGATACTTCTTTCAGTTTTTCATATATTTAGTAAATTATTCATTATTACTATTAATATTTTATTAAGAGTAGGCTAACATTCAACTTATTAACAATTGCAAGGGCTTATAGGTCTAGGCCTACATCTATTCTAGTCTAATATAGTTTTTAGATCATTAATTTGTTCATTATATCTGATTTACATCATAGTTAACTAAACATGTTTATTTTGGCATTCTCTGATAGTTTTTTCATTTTGTTACAGAGAATTGCCACTACCATTGTCAATAAAGATAGTTTGCATTGAGGATGAGTTTTCTTCAGTTATATTTTCTAAACTTGATATGAGTCAAGCATATGCTCAACTATGCTTAGATGATCAGTCTTAACAGAATACTGTCATCAACACTCATCACGGATTATTTCAATATATTTGTTTAAGTTTTGGTATTTCTTCTGCACCCGGCATATTTCAACGTATGATGAAGAAGTTGTTGCAGGTTATCGAAGGCGTCAGTCTGTACTTGGACAACATACTAATTAAAAGCTCAACGAGAGAAGAGCATGACAGAACCTTAAGTCTAGTGCTCTCTAAACTCTAAACAGCTGGCTTAAAGCTTAAACTAGACAAGTGTCATATTGGAATTCCTTGTGTAACCTGTCTTGGATATAAACGACAAACAAGATTTCCACCTTACCGAAGACAAAGTAAAAGCTATTTCTGAAGCTCCAGCTCCTACAAATACAACACAGCTAAGAGCCTACCTAGGCTTCATCTATTTCTATAGACGTTTCCTACCTCAAGCGGCTACTTTACTAGAACCTTTGAATAGATTGTTAAAAGTTGATGCTTCATGGTTATGGGGTGCTGAGAAGGAGAATTCCTTCAAGAAATCTAAAAAGATTCTTCTTAATTCTGATGCCCTTGTTCAGTTTGATTGAGTGTTGCCACTCATAGTAGTAGCAGACAGTAGTGCCTATGGTATATGTGGTGTCTTGTACCATTTCACTGATAATATTGAGAGACCCATCTGTTTTGTCTCCTGTACTCTTACTACGACAAAGTACAATTATTCTCTTCTATAGAGAGAAGCCCTCACAATGGTCCATGCATTGCAAAAATTCCACTACTATTCATGGAGGCAAGCTAACTTTACTGTCATTACAGACCATAAACCACTGCTTGGTATCTTTTCTCCTTCAAAAAATATTCCACCTATGGCCTCTGGTAGAATTCATAGATGGTCTTTGCTACTTCAGGGTTATAATGTCACTTCGTAATTACCTAATTGTGTTTACGGGAAAGGGCCCAAAGCTCGTATCTTCCCGTCTCCTGATCGGTTCCATTTTATACTTAGTAATACTTATCATACCTGTCCCCAAAACTATGGATTGAGATAGCATTAACTACCTCCTCGCTTAGCCAATTGATCTAGTGTTCACAGATAATGTGTTGGACATTGAAAAAATTGAGTATGAACCACCAATTGGAAAGAGTGACCACTGTGTGTTGTTGATGGAGTATATCATTGAAGATATTCTTCCTGAGAGTAGAGGCACTGAGGACATGAGGAGGAACTATCGGAAAGGAGATTACATCAAAATGAATGAGCTTTTTGCAGTTATTGACTGGAGAACCTTATTTTACAACAAATCTGTACAAGAAATGTATGACATCTTTTGTGAGAAATATGGGAAGATAGTAGATTGCTGCATACCTGTCACCAAAGTAGGTGTAATTCATGCCAGAGAGAAATGGTTCGATAATGGGTGTAAAAGAGCTAAGGAGTGGAGAGACAAATGCTGGAAAAGGTATAGGAGGAGAAAAAACATAAATGCCTGGCAAACCTACAAAAGAGCAAGAAATGACTACCTAAGTAAAAGGAGAGAGGCAGAGAAAGACTAAGAGAGGGACATCACTAGGAAGGCTAAAGAAAATCCCAAGCTTTTCCACAGCTTTATCAGAGGAAAACTGAAGGTAAAAGAACAGGTTTTAAGGCTAAAGAGAGCGGATGGAAGCATCACTGAGACGGATGAAGAGATCTGCAAAGAATTGAACAAGGAGTTTCAGTCAGTATTTACAGTAGAAAATACCCCACCCCCTCAGATTGCAGTGATAGAAGCTCAAGGGCCGGTATTAGAGATCATCAACCTTACAGCCACAGAGGTATGCAAAGCGCTGATGGATTTAGATGTTCATAAAGCTACAGGTCCTGATGACATATCCCCTCATGTGCTTAAAAAATGCGCAAACACAATATCAGTGGCACTAAGTATCATATTTAAGGAGTCACTGGAGTCGGGGGAGATTCCAAGATGCTGGAAACAAGCAAATGTGATACCTATCTTCAAAAAGGGAAGGAGGGATACGGCTCTGAACTATAGACCAGTTTCCTTGACCAGCATAGTTTGCAAAGTTATGGAGAAACTACTAAGGAAACATATCTCTCTTCACTTGGAATCCTTCAACTTTTTGTCAGTGAGGCAACATGGCTTCAGAGAAGGTAGATCAACAGTAACAAACTTATTAGAATTTTATGATGAGGTAAGCCAAATCTTACAGGAAAGAGAGGGCTGGGCAGATTGCATATTCCTAGACTTCCAGAAAGCGTTTGACACTGTTCCACATGGGAGACTTATTAGGAAGCTGCAATCAATGGCTAGAATAGTTGGAAATGTTTTGGAATGGATAAAAACTTACTTAGAAGGAAGGGAACAGAGGGTTAGATTACCTAATTGTGATTACCTAATTGCGTTTACGGGAAAGAGCCCAAAGCTCGTATCTTCCCGTCTCCTCATCGGTTCCATTTTAGACTTAGTGATACTTATCATACCTGTCCTTAAAACTATGGATTGAGATAGCATTAACTACCTCCTCGCTTAGCCAATTCCAGTTATCAACTACTCTTACACTGAAAAAGTATTTCCTTACATCCTGCAAACAAGTTATCTTACGAAGCTTCAAACTATGACCTCTAGTTCTAGAGCCAGCCATATCGAAATATCGATCCCTATCCACTCTATCATAACCATGAAGGAATTTAAAGACTGTCACCATATCCCCCCTCACTCTTCTAGCTTCGAGTGATGGTAAGTCTAATTTCCTCAGCCTCTCATCATAACTGAGATTGCGTATTTCCGGCACCAGTTTCTTGGCATGTCTTTGAACTTTTTCAAGCTTAGCTATGTGCTTTTTCAAGTGCGGATTCCAAAAGGGGGCTGCATATTCGAGTTTTGGCCTCACATAGGTTACATAAATATTTCTGAACATTTCCTTGTCCATGTGCCTGAAGGCTACCCTTACATTTGATAAGAATGCATATGCTGCCCTTACTATGCCATTTATATGTATTTCTGGAGACAAATCTGCCAGTATGTTTACTCCTAGATCTCTCTCATTTTCTGTCTCTTGAAGTTGTACTCCAGCCACCGAGTAGTCAAGCTTGGGCCTTCTTGCACTTGTACCCATTTTCATTACCTTACATTTTGAAGTATTGAATTTCATTAGCCACTTTTCTGACCACTCATGCAGATTATTTAGATCCTCCTGAAGTTTCTACCATTGTTCTCGTTTTTTACTTTCTTCACAATCTTTGCATCATCTGCAAACATATTCATGAATGAATTTACAGACTCTGGTAGGTCATTTACATATACAAGGAACAAAAGTGGCCCTAAAACTGAACCCTGTGGAACTCCACTACTAACTCTTCTCCATTCAGACACTGAGTGTCTTACTCTAACCCTCTGTTCCCTTCCTTCTAAGTAAGTTTTTATCCATTCCAAAACATTTCCACCTATTCTAGCCATTGACTGCAGCTTCCTAATAAGTCTCCCATGTGGAACAGTGTCAAACGCTTTCTGGAAGTCTAGGAATATGCAATCTGCCCAGCCCTCTCTTTCCTGTAAGATTTGGCTTACCTCATCATAAAATTCTAATAAGTTTGTTACTGTTGATCTACCTTCTCTGAAGCCATGTTGCCTCACTGACAAAAAGTTGAAGGATTCCAAGTGAAGAGAGATATGTTTCCTTAGTAGTTTCTCCATAACTTTGCAAACTATGCTGGTCAAGGAAACTGGTCTATAGTTCAGAGCCGTATCCCTCCTTCCCTTTTTGAAGATAGGTATCACATTTGCTTGTTTCCAGCATCTTGGAATCTCCCCCGACTCCAGTGACTCCTTAAATATGATACTTAGTGCCACTGATATTGTGTTTGTGCATTTTTTAAGCACATGAGGGGATATGTCATCAGGACCTGTAGCTTTATGAACATCTAAATCCATCAGCGCTTTGCATACCTCTGTGGCTGTAAGGTTGATGTTCTCTAATACCGGCCCTTGAGCTTCTATCACTGCAATCTGAGCGGGTGGGGTATTTTCTACTGTAAATACTGACTGAAACTCCTTGTTCAATTCTTAGAAGATCTCTTCATCCGTCTCAGTGATGCTTCCATCCGCTCTCTTTAGCCTTAAAACCTGTTCTTTTACCTTCAGTTTTCCTCTGATAAAGCTGTGGAAAAGCTTGGGATTTTCTTTAGCCTTCCTGGTGGTGTCCCTCTCATAATCTCTCTCTGCCTCTCTCCTTTTACTTAGGTAGTCATTTCTTGCTCTTTTGTAGGTTTGCCAGGCATTTATGTTTTTTCTCCTCCTATACCTTTTCCAGCATTTGTCTCTCCACTCCTTAGCTCTTTTACACCCATTATCGAACCATTTCTCTCTGGCATGAATTACACCTACTTTGGTGACAGGTATGCAGCAATCTACTATCTTCCCATATTTCTCACAAAAGATGTCATACATTTCTTGTACAGATTTGTTGTAAAATAAGGTTCTCCAGTCAATAACTGCAAAAAGCTCATTCATTTTGATGTAATCTCCTTTCCGATAGTTCCTCCTCATGTCCTCAGTGCCTCTACTCTCAGGAAGAATATCTTCAATGATATACTCCATCAACAACACACAGTGGTCAATCTTTCCAATTGGTGGTTCATACTCAATATTTTCAATATCCAACACATTATCTGTGAACACTAGATCAAGTAGTGATGGCTCATCCCCACCCCTGGCCCTTGTTGGTTCCATTACATGTTGGTGTAGGAAATTCCCTTGTACGCAATCTAGGAATCTTGCCCCAAATGAGTCCTCACCACTGTGTGGGTCAAGATTTATCCAATCTATCTCTTTATGATTAAAGTCTCCCATAATCAAAATCCTACATTTTTTTTTCCCGTGCCATGTTAACAACTGAGTTTATGACTTCAATAGTACCTATATGACTTTCCTCATAAACATCAAGCCTATTCTGGTTCCTTGGTGGGTTGTATACAACAGTTATTATAATGCTCTCTGACCCAGTATTTATGCGAGCAACAAGAAATTCCTTGAACTCACTTTCTATAGCCAAGTTTATTTCTTCAACTTGAATCCTCTCACTTATGAGCAGTGCTATCCCTCCACCAGTCCTCTCAGATCTTTCAACCCTTAGTATTCTGAAGCCCTTAGGAAAAACTGTGACACTGTTTATGTCCTCACTCAACTTAGTCTCTGTAATTGCTACTATATCTGCCTTACTGTTGTGAATCCTATCTTTTAATTCTACTGCCTTACCAGCTAATCCATCAGCATTTGTGTATAACAATCTTAATGAGGCCCCATCCCCTGATCTTCTGTCATTATCTTCTTTATCTCCCCTTTGTCTGGAAGTACTCTGTAACGAAAATTTTTCTTCTCTTCTTCATTTCTTTCATCATTTAACCTGCTTGCGTCTTGCAACAAGTTTTTGATCTTTCCCATCTCTTCCTGTGTTCTGTATCGTCTAATGAACACTTCTTTGCATTCTTGAAGGTCTTTTAGACTTTTTTTTCTCAACAATATTTCCCTACATGTTTCCCCTCTCTCAAAGGTTACTTTTGTTGGTCTCGGCTTTCCTTCCCTCGAATATTTACCTAGTTGGTGTATGTTTACAATATCCTCAGGACCACATACTACTCCAAGCTTTCTTATCAGGTCTACAACCCTAGCTTTATTTTCTTCAAGTCTCCCCTGCCATGTTGGCTCCTGGGATTCACCTATGCCTGAGATTACCACTGTCTTCTCCTTATCAAGTGCCTGTCTGATGAGTGGGTTTGCCCTTTCCATCACAACGTCTTTCATTTTTTCGATTACTGTCTCTTTATAGTCAACTGTTTGTATGTTTTCCAGTGCCACCACCTTTACAGCCTCTTTTACTGCCACATTCCCCTTTAGTGCATCAGCAAAGGAAGTTTTCATGGCATCATTTTCCATATTCAGCTCCTGGAACTCTTTTCTGAACTGTTCAATGTTTTCCTTAATCTGGACATTCCAAGCAGCAATCTCGTCTCTCTCAGAAGAGAGCAGTGAACTAACATCTAATTCCTTTAGGTTGTCATTCAGCTGTTTGTTTTTATCTTCTTGTTTAGAAATTCTAGATTCTAGTTGACTCTTTTCCCCTTCCAGCTTCTTTATTCTTTTTTCTAGTTCCTTTCTCTCCTGCCCTTGTGCTTTATTTGCTTCCTCCAAAGATCTTATTTGTTCTCTGAGTGTTTCATTCTCTTTCATTTCTCCATCCATATTCCGAATTTTATCATCAAGGCTTATAACCATTTCCTCTAACTTCTTGATTCTCTGTTTAAGTCCCCTGATGGCTACCCCTCCTCCCGACCCATGGGTGGGAGAGGTTTGGGACAGAGATGGCGTCATTTTTATGTTCTCCCTCTCACAGAATGTAGAAAGAAGACGAGAAAGAGAAAAAAAAAAGAGAAAAACTTTTAATTGAGCTTCACACAGAATTTTTATATCTCCATATAAGTGCTATTTAGTGACTCAGTTTATCTCTTTTCTGGTAACACACATCTTAACTTAAAAACTTGACCATGGTAATTTAAGTATAAAAAAGAAAAAGAAAAACAAAAGTCAAACCTGAAGGAAAATTCGAATTTGTGTTTGAGGTGGCACCCACCTGTTTCTGCTATATATTCTTCCTAACTGATAAACTCACTTGCTAACCAAAATATGTTATCACAGGATTAGACTTTACATTTAACTCAATATATATACAAAATAAAAAAAAATAGTAAAAGAGAAAGCTAAAAGAAAAGCAAAAAAATGAAGAAAATAAGACAGCTGTACTACTTGGCAACTTAACTACTGTTGACAGGTGGATATTTTTTTTTTTATTATTCAATTATTTTGTGTATCAAACTAACTAACTAGTTAATATAAATGGGAAGGATACTGATTTTAACAATATATAGAACCACAGGATCAGGTAAACGGCTTAAGAGCTTTCCCCAGTTTACACAAAAAATTAGGTAATGTGATGTGATGGCTCCACCTCTAGCAACTCTTCTAGATTTCCTTCAAGGCAGAACTGGACGGCAGCTTCTCTCTCTCCTCACGAAAATGTTCTCAATTTTTTTCCTTTAATATGAACAGTCTCATCATACAACAAATATAAGTTTTGTACTCACAATACTCTGCAGGATTTCAGATTTATGGAAATTATGGTAAAGTTTTCCACTAAGCACTTAGTCACTCAAAACACAAGTAGTAATTTAAGAGGAGCAGTTTCGTGTGTCACTGGTTTGGGCAGAGTAAGACACTCAGTGTCTGAATGGAGAAGAGTTAGTAGTGGAGTTCCACAGGGTTCAGTTTTAGGGCCACTTTTGTTCCTTGTATATGTAAATGACCTACCAGAGTCTGTAAATTCATTCATGAATATGTTTGCAGATGATGCAAAGATTGTGAAGAAAGTAAAAAACGAGAACAATAGTAGAAACTTCAGGAGGATCTAAATAATCTGCATGAGTGGTCAGAAAAGTGGCTAATGAAATTCAATACTTCAAAATGTAAGGTAATGAGAATGGGTACAAGTGCAAGAAGGCCCAAGCTTGACTACTCGGTGGCTGGAGTACAACTTCAAGAGACAGAAAATGAGAGAGATCTAGGAGTAAACATACTGGCAGATTTGTCTCCAGAAATACATATAAATGGCATAGTAAGGGCAGCATATGCATTCTTATCAAATGTAAGGGTAGTCTTCAGGCACATGGACAAGGAAATGTTCAGAAATATTTATGTAACCTATGTGAGGCCAAAACTCGAATATGCAGCCCCCTTTTGGAATCCACACTTGAAAAAGCACATAGCTAAGCTTGAAAAAGTTCAAAGACATGCCACGAAACTGGTGCCAGAAATACACAATCTCAGTTATGATGAGAGGCTGAGGGAATTAGACTTACCATCACTCGAAGCTAGAAGAGTGAGGGGGGATATGGTGACAGTCTTTAAATTCCTTCATGGTTATGATAGAGTGGATAGGGATCGATATTTCGATATGGCTGGCTCTAGAACTAGAGGTCATAGTTTGAAGCTTCGTAAGAAAACTTCTTTGCAGGATGTAAGGAAATACTTTTTCAGTGTAAGAGTAGTAGATAATTGGAATTCGCTAAGCGAGGAGGTAGTTAATGCTATCTCAATCCATAGTTTTAAGGACAGGTATGATAAGTATCACTAAGTATAAAATGGAACCGATCAGGAGACGGGAAGATACGAGCTTTGGGCTCTTTCCCGTAAACACAATTAGGTAATCACTGAAAAAGTATTTCCTTACATCCTGCAAAGAAGTTTTCTTACGAAGCTTCAAACTATGACCTCTAGTTCTAGAGCCTGCCATATCAAAAAAATCGATCCCTATCCACTCTATCATAACCATGAAGGAATTTAAAGACTGTCACCATATCCCCCCTCAATCTTCTAGCTTCGAGTGATGGTAAGTCTAATTCCCTCAGCCTCTCATCATAACTGAGATTGCGTATTTCTGGCACCATTTTCGTGGCATGTCTTTGAATTTCTTCAAGCTTAGCTATGTGCTTTTTCAAGTGCGGATTCCAAAAGGGGGCTGCATATTCGAGTTTTGGCCTCACATAGGTTACATAAATATTTCTGAACATTTCCTTGTCCATGTGCCTGAAGGTTACCCTTACATATGATAAGAATGCATATGCTGCCCTTACTATGCCATTTATATGTATTTCTAGAGACAAATCTGCCAGTATGTTTACTCCTAGATCTCTCTCTTTTTCTGTCTCTTGAAGTTGTACTCCAGCCACCGAGTAGTGAAGCTTTGGCCTTCTTGCACTTGTACCCATTCTCATTACCTTACATTTTGAAGTATTGAATTTCATTAGCCACTTTTCTGTCCACTCATGCAGACTATTTAGATCTTCCTGAAGTTCTCTACCATTGTTCTCGTTTCTTACTTTCTTCACAATCTTTGCATCATCTGCAAATTGTCATAGGTCTGGTGCTTTACTTGGTACTGCAGATGTTTTAAGTTATTTGCTGCTGTCTAATGAGTCTAGTGGAACTACTGAGGACACTCTATTCCCTAAGAGTGACACGAGCTTGTAAATTTCCTTTCCTCACCTGTTATGAGTGAATATATCCGTAAATAAACTAACAAGTATCCTACTTAGTCTAAAGTATTCAAGTTTTATGAACTTGGATGACCACATCTGCTACTGGTGACCCGAATCTTACAACTTATGTTCAAAGAATGAACTCTCCTTAAAGAATGGCTGTATTCTTTGGGGTTCTCGAGTTGTTGTATCTCCTAAACTCAGACCTAGAATCATGAGTGAGCTACATTCATCACATGTGTTCGTCTTGTATGAAAGAAATTTCTAGAAGCTCCCTATGGTGCCCCAAACTTGATAAGGATTTGGGAAATTTGTGCAACTCTTGCTCTGATTGTTTGTCGCATAGAGCAAATCCTCCTAAAGCAGGACTTCATACATGGGAGTGGCTTGCTTGCCCATGACACCACATTCATATATATTATGCAGGCCCTGTTGGAGGTCGCTATTTCTTGATAATTGTTGATACTCATGCTAAGTGGGTAGATATCTATCACACTAAAGGTACTACTTCTTGTGAAACTATCAGTTGCTTACAATATTCATTTGCACAATTTGGATTGTCCATTTCTATTGTTTCAGATAATTGACCCTGTTTTACTTCGCAGGAGTTCCAGGGCATTATTCAGTGCCGTGGTCTCAGGCATATCACGGCAGCTGTTTATAAACTTAGTACTAATTGACTAGCTGAGAAGATGGTTCAGACTTTTAAGCGATCACCTTAGAAATCGTCTTCTTCTGCTAACATTCAGTTGGTTGTGTTTGACTATTGTCTAACACCTCATTCTACTACTGGTATATTGCCAGCTGAACTCATGTTTTATCGTTGTCTACATTCTCGGTTAAAATTATTGTGGCCTGGTGAGAGTGTTTCTGCTAAAGTCCATGAGCACCAGTAGGCTCAAAAGCAATTGTATTCTAAGGAACATAGGAAGCTCCAACTTTCTCCAGACTCCACTGTAATGACTTGGAAATATTCTAATCGAGGTCCTAAGTGGATTCCATCTCTTATCACAGAGCAAACTGGTCCCCTATCCTATAGATGTTCTTTACCCTCAGGTGTAGTTAGGAGGCACTAGGACCAAATTATTCCTAGGGATCAACTTCCACCTGAAACTAATGCTGAAGTAATTGTCCCTACAATTCCCCATTCCCCTAAGCCTCCAATTATTATTGTTGACATTCCTGCAGGTACATCTAATACTGCCCTTGAAAGCTTGAGTAATGCTCTTGTAGAAAAAGTGCTCCAGTTGCAAGGTAGTCCATGTAGGTCTTCCCGTGTCAGAAAAGTGGTGGACAGGTTACACCTCTAATTCTATTTCTAAATTAGTGGGGAAAGAGGGAATTTGTAACTAAAGGGTGGAGGGGTGTAACATAGTCTAAGAATAAATTGTTATTAAACTTTTTCTATAGACATATGAATGAAATCCTACATGTAAAAAGAATAGTAAAAACCATAGTACGAGTGACACCTCTCCCGTTCCCCCGTGCGTGTTGACCGGCATAAAACCAAAGAGTGCCTGTGTCTTGCTCTAGCCTCGATTCCTCCTAATATCACCATGTAGTACCTCTATTCCTCATATTTCCAAATCTCACTCTTATTTCCTTTATATCCCATAGTTAGTCACTAACCTAACCTTCTTCCTGAGTAGTTAGTGGAACTGATGACGTAAACAAATGGCCAACCTCCGATAAGCATTTTTCCTATTTACTATTTTGACTACTTACCATTATATTATTTGTATTACTATTATATAATGTTTCGTACCTTAACCTCAAGAGTACATTTGAACAGAAGGTTAGAGTAAGACACTCAATGTTTGAATGGAGAAGGGTTAGTAGTGGAGTTCCACTGTGGTGGAACTTGAAAGGAGATAATTGTAATACCATTCGTCTTTATTAAGCTTCGTAAAAATATATACCCTCGAATGGGTGAAGAACTGCAAGCAAGAAAGATGAATTTTTAGCTACAAGTTTCATGACTAACCTATTCAAATCAAATATAAATTTCTTTCCTAGACTATGAATATTACAAAAATTAAGAATAATAATGTCTTTTCTTAAACAATATGCTGCCTAGGCCTAATAATTATCTCAGAAGGTAGATAAAAGTGTTTCCCAAATAATCCCCACATTAAATAAGGTAGGCTAGAAGTGAAAAAACTTATTATCCTAGGCTCGGCTATGACTAGTGTGTGTATGATGAATGACAATTCTGACATTAAATAAATGAACGGTGTACACTTACTTTTGTGGGGATAAGGGGACCAAGTTTCATAATAAATAACATGTAGTTACTGTAGTGGCACAAGCACATAGATAGTATACAAAGAAATATTAGAAGACTAGTGCCCTCCACGACAGTAGATGTAATAAGAAAAGGCAGTCACAAAGACCACCCACTCAAAGAGAGAGAGAGTGCACATAGTAGTATTGGTTCTCATCTGAGGTAGAACAGTTAGGCATGGTAAGTTGTTTTTAATATATATTTTGTATAAATGATGTAAAACCGAAACTAAATAAGTAATGATAATATAAGAAGGAAAGAAAATTTTATGTTACAGTAGTCTCATGACGATTATGGAACTGAGATAATACTTTTGTACAAAAGGCACTCATCAGGAGAAGAGGCCAATTGTGGGTTGAAGAGAAGAGAACCAAAGAGTACATCCACATGAAAATTCACAGAGAAAATAAAAAAAAAATAATAATATATAAGTAACTATATAGAATAAAGGAAAAAAACTGTCTGAGAAGCAGTGACAGCACACTCTCCACCTAATTTCCAGGGGATATTACAAAATTTTGCTGATAATAAGCTGTACAATCAATAGGATACAAAAGATAGTGCAATGACAGGAATAGCAACTAGCACAAAGGAAAAGAAATTGTGATACTTTCTTAGATTAAGAGAAAAGAAAAAGAAAAAAAATTGTACTGCACAAGGGGATACGGGTAAATACAAATAAGTACAGTGTAAAAGGCTTGTAGTATGAGAGACATACTAAATGAGAGAAATACAAAGTTATACAACAACAACAAAATAGAATAAATAAAATGACGGTGAGGTGGGTTCATCCTAAATTAAATATATGATTTCAGAAACAGGTTTGACAAAGAAAGACCTTTTCCCACTCTTAACTGTATGCAGTTCTACTTTTCAGACTAATCCATCACCTCCAGGGAAAGTTTTCATGATTATTCCAAGAGGCCACTGATTCCTGGGTGAGCCAGCCTCTTTCACTAGGACTATATCTCCTATTTTGAGATTTTGAACACTTTGTGGCCATTTTCTCTTAGCCTGAAGATTGTGAGCAAATTGTGTGTGCCAATTTTTACAGAACTCTTCAGCAAGATTCTGAACGTACCTCCAATTCGAATGATAAGCATCCTTAATGTCGATATTTGGGAAGGAACATTCCGGCTAAGGGACCTTATGGGTAAGTAGTGCTGAAGGTGAAAGAATAAGGGGATCCTCTGGATCTGTGAACACAGGTATTATGGGCCTATTGTTCATTATTGCACAAACCTCTGCCATGAAGGTTACAAGTACTTCATGTGTCAGCCACTTTGACTGGTGATTTAGAATTATAACATTGAGAATCCTACGCACCACACCGATCATGCGCTCCCATGAACCACCCATATGGGATGCATGAGGGGGATTGAAAATCCAAGTGCAGCCATGTTCAGTCAAAAATTCACTCAGAGGACCATCCTCATCAAAAACAGAATTTAGTCCTAGTTCCTTTACTGCCCCTATGAAGTTGGTGCCCCTGTCTGACCAAAACTGTTTGACAGGTTCTCTGAGGGCAATAAATTACCTAAGTGAATTGATGAAGGAAGAAGCAGTCATTTCTTCTATCACTTCGACATATATGGCTCTTGACACAAGACAAGTGTACAGCACAGCCCAGCGTTTACTATTGGCGCACCCACCGCGATTGCGTCTAGTAGGTACATGACATGGGCCAAAAAGATCTACCCCTATATAAGTAAAGGGAGGAGATGTTTCCGATCTATCTTGGGGAAAATCTCCCATTTTCTGAGTAGCTACTTGACCACAAGTACGATGACACGTTATACTTTGATGGATGACAGAGGACACCATACGTCTGCCTCCCATGACCCAATATCCAGCAGCACGTATGGTGCCTTCAGGTATGTGTCTTCCTTGATGACGCAAACTGCAACAAAGTGCTTTTTAGGAATGATCACTGGGTGAACTTTAAGGGAATCTTTCAGTCTACTTAACTCCCGCCAACTCTTAAGTTGCCCTGTTGGTCCAAATATGAAGAGAGAGAAGTGATAGGGCCGGATGAAGGAAGGTACAACTGATTTTTTAATGCAGTTATCTCGTTAGGGTATCCCACAAGTTGAAGGCATTTCACGACAAATATTTGAGCATGCTCCAATACCTCAACATTTTTGTACTTATTCCAAGCATGCCATTGCATACAACCTTCAGATTCAGAGGTAAAGCTCCATGCAAGATGCTGTAACAGGGCTATGGACTTAAGCAGTTTCTTCCAACTTGAAAATTTTTCTAGCCTAGCTAAGATTGATGATCGGATAGTACTTACAGTAGAAGTCTCGGTGACATTTACTAGAGATCTTATCTCTGTAATTCTTTGGGGCAATGAGAGGATAATCTTCTTGGATATGTTCAGTATCTGACAGTAGAAACGAAGGTCCAGATAACTAGGGGCTCTCTAGTAATTCTGCCACATCAATTCCCCTAGTTCCCAGATCAGCTGGAATGGACTCGGAGGGGACATATTTCCACTGGCTTAGACATGACAAACATCTAATGCGATCGACTCTGTTGCCAACATAAATATAAAAATGCCTTTTTTCGTTAGTGATGTAGTCTAGAATTACCATACTGTCAATGTAAACATAACCATGTCTGGTACAATGTCTAAGTGTTCTGAAACAACTTCAAAAATTTAAGTTGCCATTACAGCAGCACATAATTCTAAATGAGGGATTGTATGTCCATAAAAGGGGGCTACCTTCACTTTCCTGAGCAGGAAATATACTCGAGAGGAATTATCAGTATCATAAACTTTCAGATATGACACAGCAGCAATGGCTTCTTAGAAGCATCGGCAAATATATGCATCTCTACCTTTGATGCCTGTAGGATAGAAATATCTGAGTATGGGTGAGAAATGCTTGCGGTTTCTAGTCTAGACAAGGAATTTGTCCAAGATATCCATTTGTTTAAATAAATAACCGGCCTTGAAATATAATGGAAGCAATAAACCCAATGGGGTCGTGTGACAGAGTGTTTCGCTCAAAGTCAACAGAGGCTGTTAGATGCCTTATTAAATAAATTAGTAACATAACTGTTATTTTCTAACTAAAAAAATAATTCCCACTTCTTGACTTTCGCAGATTATGATTATTTGCAATTTGTATTTTAGCTTATAGCTAATTTTAAATATACCTTATTCACTCTTCTTGTACGTGTAGAAGTATAGCCCCGATATAAAGGCTGCTCCTATTTTTCTGTCTGCTACGAGCCAAGAAAATTATGAGAGAGAAAAAAGAACCAGTAACCTAACTTTTCATTATTATTCTCGTTTTATTTTATATGCTTCCACTTGTTGCACCTAAAAATACTGTCTCTCCCTTGCATCTCTGCTATAATTGCCTGCCAGGGACCACCACTAAAATAGTCCTTAAAATGATATCAGAGCCAATTACTGCTCTAGAAATGTATCCTACAGATGAACTCACCAGGAGGAACAAGGAGACGCTCTCTTTTGGCGCCGAGACTGCCCGGAGGCAACATCTCCCTGGGCAGTCTAAGTTTATTTTCAAATCTTAATTACGTGGCATCTTCACAGGAATTCATCTAGCACAACAAGGTGAGGGATAGTGTATGGTAAAGCTCGTGGGTCAAGCAAATTGGTTTATTTTCGAGAATTAGTTACATTCGTTACTGGATAAATCTTATGGATTTATATTCTCAGATTCCATTCCCATACACACGAAATTTTGTAGATTACCAAACTGGAATATCACATGCCAAAGTTAATTCCTTAACCTGTAAATTACAGCTGATATACATTGCTGAGAAGTTTCTTTTCACTGAATGTGATAAACGAAAATCTCATCCTCTGAAGACTGGTTATGAGCCCGTAAAAATCTATCTCTTTTCCTAATAAATTCTAATTTCATTTCACCCCTTTCTATCATCGTAAATAAAGTGTTTTACGTCAAAAACTCGTCAATAAAGCTATTTTCTAAACAAAATGCAAATATTAAAAAGGTAATTTTTCCCAGTTGGCTTTGCAAATATTTCTTGTTAACCACAATTTAATGAATGCATACCGTATTTATCTTGCTAATTCTTCATATGTTGGGGATAAAGTGTTTTGAGTTATAAGTTGCAAATACCTCAAAAGGTGGTTTTGCACCCTTTTTTTCATTGCAAAGTTCTTGATAACTAAAAGTGAATGAATACTGTATTTATCTCGTAGATTCTTCCTTTATCCTAAATAGAGTGTTACCATATTAATTGTTAATCAGTAATAAGCATTGCAACTTTTGTGGTTGCCCACAATTTAAGAAATACATACAGTACTGTATTTGTCTTGCTTATTCTTCATTTATTGTGAATATATTGTTTTCTTAAAACCAGTAAAGAATTAATGGTTTTGTATGCTATTATGGTAGCATAAATATTTCTGGTTAGCTGTGAATAACCAATATATATTCATCCAGTAGAATGACATTGGAAACTCATCATATGTGTGCTCATGCTTTCAGTTTCCCATTATAAACAGTGTGTCATTTCTGTGTCTGAAATTGCAGTGTCCTGTATTCTACTCTGCCTGTGTGACAGAGGTAATCATTGAGTTGAGGCCAAAGTCTTGGCATACATCCGTGGTGCCGGGAAACGATATCGTGCTCACCACCTCCGGGATTCGAGGCAGCATTTCATAAAATTTAATTTGAGAAATTTAATTCAATTCTTTTAATGTCATTGCATTTCCAAAATTAAAAGAAAGTTGAATTCTGAGTTTCATTTAACCAACTAATGGTAATA
>JAXCGZ010012323.1:0-27500 GCA_037179515.1 Halocaridina rubra | reverse complement strand
AATATAAGCGCTCTCAGAAGCACAGTGTACTAACCAGCTTGTTTGAACTTATACTAGAACCATTTGGTCATTGTTACCAGAGTATCCTATGGAAAGACCAGAGAAAAAACAAATATTCTGTAAACTCGTTTTATAGGTAAACAACTCTTACAAACAGTAAACTATCCGAATGTATTTAACATATTTGTTATGCTTTCATCGCTATCACTAGCGTTTCACGTGTTTACATAGAGTCGCTGAAACTTGCTATCTTATTGTGAGTTCTTCGTTACTTTCAGATGTTCATCTATTTCGTTACCTGCAGATGTTCATGTGTTTTGTTCTCGCCTCTCTCACCATGTCCCCAAACCATATGAATATTTTTTTCATGTAACAGTATTAGTCTCTATTTGGGGGGCGACTTCAGAAGAATTGAAGCTGGGGAATTAAGGCTGGATGTTCATCCTATCGCCCTTCGTGGGCCCGAACGCGGATCCGTCACTTTTCGACTCGAACGTTCTACCGCTACGCCACGGCGGGCTCCCATATGGAGAATATAAGCGTATAATTTAATTTTTTATGACTCTGGTTATGTAAGTAATGATCATATTGTAGATTTGTGTAATCTTTCTAGAGAGCAGTTATAACTTAATTTCTTCAAAAGCATATTTGTCTTTAATTATGTGATTACCTAATTGTGTTTACGGGAAAGAGCCCAAAGCTCGTATCTTCCCGTCTCCTGATCGGTTCCATTTTTAGACTTAGTGATACTTATCGTACCTGTCCTTAAAACTATGGATTGAGATAGCATTAACTACCTCCTCGCTTAGCGAATTCCAATTATCAACTACTCTTACACTGAAAAAGTATTTCCTTACATCCTGCAAACAAGTTTTCTTACGAAGCTTCAAACTATGGCCTCTAGTTCTAGAGCCAGCCATATCGAAATATCGATCCCTATCCACTCTATCATAACCATGAAGGAATTTAAAGACTGTCACCATATCCCCCCTTACTCTTCTAGCTTCGAGTGATGGCAAGTCTAATTCCCTCAGCCTCTCATCATAACCGAGATTGCGTATTTCTGGCACCAGTTTCGTGGCATGTCTTTGAACTTTTTCAAGCTTAGCTATGTGCTTTTTCAAGTGCGGATTCCAAAAGGGGGCTGCATATTCGAGTTTTGGCCTCACATAGGTTACATAAATATTTCTGAACATTTCCTTGTCCATGTGCCTGAAGGCTACCCTTACATTTGATAAGAATGCATATGCTGCCCTTACTACGCCATTTATATGTATTTCTGGAGACAAATCTGCCAGTATGTTTACTCCTAGATCTCTCTCATTTTCTGTCTCTTGAAGTTGTACTCCAGCCACCGAGTAGTCAAGCTTGGGCCTTCTTGCACTTGTACCCATTCTCATTACCTTACATTTTGAGGTATTGAATTTCATTAGCCACTTTTCTGACCACTCATGCAGATTATTTAGATCCTCCTGAAGTTCTCTACCATTGTTCTCGTTTTTTACTTTCTTCACAATCTTTGCATCATCTGCAAACATATTCATGAATGAATTTACAGACTCTGGTAGGTCATTTACATATACAAGGAACAAAAGTGGCCCTAAAACTGAACCCTGTGGAACTCCACTACTAACTCTTCTCCATTCAGACACTGAGTGTCTTACTCTAACCCTCTGTTCCCTTCCTTCTAAGTAAGTTTTTATCCATTCCAAGACATTTCCACCTATTCTAGCCATTAATTGCAGCTTCCTAATAAGTCTCCCATGTGGAACAGTGTCAAATGCTTTCTGGAAGTCTAGGAATATGCAATCTGCCCAGCCCTCTCTTTCCTGTAAGATTTGGCTTACCTCATCATAAAATTCTAATAAGTTTGTTACTGTTGATCTTCCTTCTCTGAAGCCATGTTGCCTCACTGACAAAAAGTTGTGTGTGTGTGTATAACGAGACAGATAGATAGATAGATACAGAGATAGAAGAATGGGAATTAATCTCTATTCCGCTTAGTTAATTATGACAGACGTTTTAATATAATACCTGTTACTTTAACGCATAGGCTCTCAGTAACCCCTCAACTGTGAGACTCGGAGGGTGGCCATCTGTCAGTGCTCTGTGGTTGCGGTCAAGGTTACTGCAGTAAGGGGGAGATGTTGGGATTTTTTTTCCCGATATATGTGTCACAATTAGTCCCCATTCGAATGGGGGTGGATACAGGTTTGAGCTATGAGGGAGATTAAAGCAGGATGTCCTTCCTAACGAACCCGCGGTGGCTCGAACTCACAATTGTACGGCTTGTCACTTTCTATCTTGCGCCTTCTACCACTGAGCTACCTAGTTTCTACCCAAAAAGTCCCTAAATTGCACCATTTGGATCAACTCTAGAATAGGTACCTGTCGATATTTTTAGTGGCTTAATCTACGATTGACGCAAAAACAGGTGCTTAATTTGGGGATGAGGTTTAACGGAGGCATTTATAACTAAATAAGTTTTAACTTTGGATATTAGGTAAGGTTAGGTTAACATTACCCTATTTTTTGGCTTAAGCCAGGTTAGGTTAGGTTAGTTAAGGTTAGGATAACTTAACCGAACAATGAATTCTGAATGTAGTTGCTTCATCGGGGGTTGAGATACTTTAGGTGCCTATTCTGGGACTGATCCTACTTTTTTCCACATTTTGGAGGTTTACAAGGAGAGAATAGTTGGTTCCCACATATAAGAATAACCCCTGTTGACTAATCAGGTTGAGTGAATCCACCATGAGATGTTTTAGTTCAATCTGCGAAGTGGAACGATATCTAATTCACTAGGGAAAAAGAAGCCGGCCCCCAGCACTCTTGTAAAATAATAATGATTATATATATATATATATATATATATATATATATATATATATATATATATATATATATATATATATATATATATATATATATATATATATATGTATATATATATATATATATATATATATATATATATATATATATATATATATATATATAACCACAGAAGGTTAAAAGGAATCCAACCTTATAGCGTATATCTGTTATACTTAGGAATGAACGAGTCCTGGTCGGGGTAAAAAATGATTCATGTTTTCACATATGTAATGTGCTTAATTGGTTATTTCATGGCCCGAATGAGATTGGGAATTGAATTAAATGCTAAAATGAAGCCACGAGTGAGGTTGGGGAATCTGTAATATGAACATAGTGGCATTCAGTTAGAATGCGTTCATTCCTAAGTATAGCAGATATAAGCTATAAGGTTGGATTCCTTTTAACCTTCTGTGGTGTAGTGGTAGCGCCTTGACTTAGTAATTATAAGTCCTAGGTTCGAGTCCCGGTCGGGGTAAAAAATTATTCATATATATATATATATATATATATATATATATATATATATATATATATATATATATATATATATATATATATATATACCAACTTATGGCTTATTATTATTATTATTATTATTATTATTATTATTATTATTATTATTATTATTATTATTATTATTATTATATTACCTCTCTCTCTCTCTCTCTCTCTCTCTCTCTCTCTCTCTCTCTCTCTCTCTCTCTCTCTCTCTCTCTCTCTCTCTCTCTCTCTTTATTTTATGGCCAACTCGTTAGTTCTGCTTGAGTACCCTTAGGACACCTTGCTCTACGCCCCTCTACCTCTAGCTCTACTCACCTACTTTATGCTCTCTTTTTCTTCTTCTTTTCTTTCTGTTTATTTTGTTCCCTTTTATTTCCTTTCTTTGTATATTTTGTTCCCTTTCATTTCCTTTCTTTGTATATTTTGTTCCCTTTCATTTCCTTTCTTTGTATATTTTGTTCCCTTTCTTTTCCTTTCTTTGTATATTTTGTTCCCCCTCATTTCCTTTCTTTGTATATTTTGTTCCCTTTCATTTCCTTTCTTTGTATATTTTCATTCATTTCAATATTTACTTTCAGGGTTGCTCTCTCTCTCTCTCTCTCTCTCTCTCTCTCTCTCTCTCTCTCTCTCTCTCTCTCTCTCTCTCTCTCTCTCTCCTCTCTCTCTCTCTCTCTCTCTCTCTCTCTCCTGTCAAAAGAAAAAGTTAGAAAATAAATGGTCTCATTGACAACCTCTCCGAGCTGGAATGATGCAGTGTTATCTATGGTATAACTTTTAATTCAATTTGATATGTAGTAGTAGTAATAGTAGCAGTACTAGTAGTAGTAATAGTAGCACTACTACTACTACTACTACTACTACTACTACTACTACTACTACTACTAGTAGTAGTAGTAGTAGTAGTAGTAGTAGTGGTTATAGGAAGAGTGCTTTTATAATAATAATAATAATAATAATAATAATAATAATTATTATTATTATTATTATTATTATAATAATAATAATAATAATAATAATAATAATAATAATAATAATAATAATGATACGGAGCTCATAAAGCATTGGGCCCTGATATTTTTTATAAATCCTCAGTCTTCGGCTAGGTTAATTTGTTTTTATTATTAAATAAATAAACTCTGCAAGAGAGAGAGAGAGAGAGAGAGAGAGAGAGAGAGAGAGAGAGAGAGAGAGAGAGAGAGAGAGCTGCCGGATGAGGAACTGGTGGAGGAAGCGGAGGGATGTTTATATATGGGGTAGGGGGGTGGAGGCGTGAGGTTGTTGGTAGATTGGTGGGTGGGTGGGTGGGAGTAGTGTAAAATTTCTCTTCCGGGTGCCACCACCTCCCTTCTTCTCGTCATTAAGAGAAGGAAAAAGGGTCAGAAAGATCAGACCAACGGCGACAGAGGTCAACCTACCCTACATACTGGTAAATTCCCGAGTCTTTTTTTTCTCATTGTTTATTGGCAATGAAAAAATTCGTTTATTGATAAGGGAGCCGCGGTCGTTCAGTGGTAGAGCGCGCGAGTCAGCAACTAACGCAGATTCGTATTGGCATCTAGTGTCAGTCCTCCTTATAACTCCAACCTGCGTCCACCCCTATAGGAACGGGGACTAATTGTGATACATAAGCCTTGACCTTATTATTATTATTTATTGAAAAAGTTATACATAGATAAATAATAATAATAATAAATCTTTCTGAATTTACCAATGAGCTCAAGAGAAGTGATTGTTGTGAATTGGCTTCTGGTTGATTTGTATGTGCTTCGACTCGGCCATCCCTTGACAAGGGGTATTAGACCCAGTTTATGTATATATGTATTATTTATTACTATGTTTTTTAACTCAAGTATATATCTTTTTTTTCTACTCTTTCGTTGTCTGTAAACCATTCTTGAGTAAGGTTAGGTTACTATAGGTTAGGTTAGTACAACTATATACGAAGGTCATAAATCCCTTTATATGAGGGATGGCTCAGTCAAGGTAAAAGTTTAGACTTTGTGGATGGATAATATAAAGGGAGACACGATTTCTAGTCCCATATCTCCTCACCATTTAGTGGACTTTTACGACATGGAGGGGAACTCGAAAGTGGTAATCTTGTTGGGTACTCTGGGAAAAATATTACAAGAATGCTGAATAAGAGAGTATAAGCTATGGGAGACAGAGGAGGCTCAAGTCCTCACTTGGATTAAGCCCACCCTCCACACATGCTTAATATATAATGCATCTTTTTAATATATCTCAGTTAGTTCCCATTCAAATGGGGGTGGACTTAGACAGATTGGAGCTGGGAACAAAAGGCTGGATGCTCTTCCTCACACCCCGCTTTGAGATCGAATACAGGTCATAATAAACATAAATTATGCTGACGTCGGTTATCGGAGGTGGTATCTGCCATAAGTGCACTGGCGGAAGTGGTACTTTTCTGCGCATTCTTTGTTTTTGCCTTCATGTGCGCCTTTCGTTTAGTCACTAATATGCTGCGTCGGTTCGGAGAGTGGATTTTCGCCTAGAGTCCTAGTGTCTTGGGTGACATTCATTACGTCATTCTTTTGTTTTTTGTATCCTTTCAGAAAAACTGCAAGACTTTTTTAGTTATCTTATGTCATTAAAGCCTGAGTCCACCCCCATTCGTGGGCTCGTGCCACGTGCAACGGTGCATAAGATCTATTTAATTTTAGTGTCCATTCAGGAAGATTGAAAAATTCTTAGAGTATTTTATGCAACTACAAATTATTCAATCTTGGGGGCTGCGATAGCTCAGCGGTGAAGCACGCGAGTTGGGAAGTGAATAACGTTGGTTCGAACCCAACATGGGCCTTTGGGAAGAGTACCCATCCTCTATTCCCCACCTCCAACATTTTTGTGTCCATCCCCATTCGAAGGAGAACTAGTTTTGACAAAGAAAACTGTACATACATACAGCATATTAAAACCATATGTGGGAATTAAATTTAGTGGTGGTTTTTGCTGTGTCTTGAGTTGAGAATTAAGGAGATACAAATTATTGTATAAAATATTTATCTTTTACCTTACATTTTGAGGGGAGAGTAAAAAATTTATTCAAGTTTTGTAAAAATATTCCCCACAGTAGTTTTTTTCAAAGTGTACTTTGCATCATTATAATAATGATCCCTTATAAGCTCAACATATTGTTAGATGTTATATATTTATATGATCATTTCAGCCTAACTAACAATAGTCCATTGTATGAAATGTTTAAAATGTTTATAATGATGATGATGAATATTAATATTATTATTGTTATTATTTTTATCATCATCATCGTCATTATTATTATTATCATTATCATTCTGTTTAATTCCTACTTGTTAGTTTTTTATATTTACTTTTATATTTACTTACTTGTAATTCTACAATTATGTTTGATTTTACTGATATATACTGTACTATCATTACATTTTCTATCTTTCTATTATGTAAGACTCATAAATAATATCCAGTCATCTGGGAATAAAATGTTGTAATGTATATTGACATCCAACAGGTCTTGGCTCTTAATGGCGTCTTCTCCTCTCAACCCCAAATCTTGGAGGAATATACTCCACAGAGCGACGTGCCCTGCGAAGCCCTCCCAGCAAGCACCTCCTCCTTCTACAGCGTGTGTGGGGACGATCAGTGGTATCCGTCGTACCCCAAATCTCAACTCATGTCCAGTGTTTGCTGCCATCCTACATATCACTATCCTGTATGGTAAGCATGTATTCGAGGCATGTTTGACTTCTGGTGAATGTGTGTGGTTTTACTCTGCCACTCCCCTTTGTGAGGGGGGTTGCAGTCATTGTATGTGTATTTGTGTATGCATAGTAAGGTAACACAGAAAGTGTTTTTGTATTATCCTTTGTGCCTTCCAAAAGGGAACTTGGTAGCACCTTGGTTAGAGCTCTCGACTCGGGTAGCAGCAAATCCATGTTTGAGCCACATATAGGGTAATGGGACGGGCATCTTGCCTTAATTCTCCGCCTCCAACCTGTCCGTGTCCACCCTCAGAATGGGGATTAATAGTGACATGTAAAATGTCAAATAACAGCTTTAAGGATTCAAGGCCTGATAAGGTCTAGATTAACCTTCTTTTCCAATGGACGTATTTAAGGCCTATCTAATTCTGTGTCAAGTTTGCGGTGGGTATTGTAGTTACTAATTATTATTATTGTTATTATTATTATTATTATTTTATTATTATTATTATTATTCGCAGGTGTGAGAGCCTTTCTCAACAATCCTTGGACGGAGAACCCGACAATGAGGATGGTTCGTTTAGGCAATTTCAAATGGATCGTAAAATAGACACAGATACGGATCAAAACGATGTGATCAATAACGAGATTGAAGGTTCAACAAAACCCATCTCTGATGAGGTAAATTTGCTTTTTTTTATATTGAATATTGAAAGAAAATAAATATAGAATCTTACTCGTATTTTTGCTTGCAATAGAATATTATAACCTTCCTAACCTTGAAGGATGGGGCAGTACGTGTGAAAAAAAAATGCAATGAAAGCTTGGCAGGCATTGATATACATTTTACAGTTCTTTTTTAAATAAGGCATAAAGAAAGAAATTCCCTTTGTATGTAATGCATTCTGCTCTATCTCATATAGTATATTATGCTTGTATATTAACAAGGAGTCATAACAGTCAAGTGACAGAATAAATATAATAATTAAATTTTGAAATTTGGGACTCTTGTGGCACAGTGATCAGAGTGCTCAGCTTGGGGCATGAAAACCTCAGTTTTCGTGCCACCGTGGTGCGTTAAGAAGGGTATCCAACCTTATTCCCCAGCTTCAACCTGTCTGTGTCCACCCTCATTCGAAGTGGGAATGATAGTGACACACAAAACGGCAAATAACTACTCAAATTCTGGAATATTTACGTCAGTAGTAGTATGTGGTAAGGTATTTAAAATTTGAGGTCAGTGTAATGTAAAATTACCCATCAGCAAAAATGGGGTCAGAAGAAGCTCTCCTCTCTTGTGTATTTTAGTTGTTTTTTTTTATTGCATTTTTAAAAACTCATATTAACTAATTTTCTTGAACAATTGATCTTTTAAAGATTACAGATGTTAAATAAATGCATTTTTCCCTTTTTTCAGAGCAGCATATCGTGGATCACCAACTTCTTGAGATTACAGATGTTAAATAAATGCATTTTTCCCTTTTTTAGATCGGCATATCGGGGATCACCAACTTCTTGAGATTACAGATGTTAAATAAATGCATTTTTCCCTTTTTTAGAGGGGCATATCGCGGATCACCAAGTTCTTGAGATGACAGATGTTAAATGTATTTTTTCCTTTTTTTCAGAGCGGCATATCATGGATCACCAACGCCTTGACTTTCTTCGGCTACAGCAGTATTGGAGATATGATTCGGGATATTGACATTTTCTCACTTCCTGGTCGAATCCAGGCTGCCATGAAGGTTAGTCAAAAGTGACTATTAGTCATAATATGCAAGTTGCTTTTTTTTATTTAGGGGGACCACGATATCCACGTGGAAAGAATACTTTACTTAGGAATCTACAGACCCACTATCAAGACCACTGTGGGCCATTAGGAAGGGTATGCACCCTTTATTCTCCAGCTACACGCTCTCTGTGCATATCTTCATAGTGGATCCTAATAGTGAGACATAAATTTCTTTTCAAATTTTTATAGGGTTTTTATTATCAGGATCAAAAGGGTAGTTTTGTTTGGTGAGACATGAATCTAGGATTATTGATATTTAGTTTTTGTTTCATGATTAACATCGACCCCACATAAAAGTGGGAAAAGATGTAGACGAAGAAGAAGAAGTTTTTGTTTCATGATTCCATATTCCTCAGCAGCAAACTGACTAGTCAAAACTGAAATGAAAATAATTTCTAGACGATTGGGATTACCAGCCCTTCACACCCCTATCCCCTTTAGCCAACTCTTACGACACATAGATAGCATAAGGGAATATTTTCTCTCCCAGCACCAGGAATAAATTGTCTGCTGTTTTGTATTATCATTAATTCTCATATGAATAAGAGGGGAAATAACTGGTTGGAGCTGGGGAATTAAGGCAGAGTGCTCTTCCTAATGCCCTGTGATGGGCTCGAACACAGGTTTGACACTTCCCGAGTTGAGCATTCCAGCCACCGAGCTACCGCAACCCCCCAGGGATGCATACCTAAATATAAATCCTATTTTCGAGTAATAATCTTCCAAGACTCTTCATAAGCAATGTTCTGTTGACATGGGGGCTGCAGTAGTTCATTGTTAGTGTGTGAAAGTCAGGAAGTGACAAACCTAACAGATGGAGGTTCAGCCCCACAGCTGGGTGTTAGGAAGATCATCCAGCCTTAATTCACCAGCTCCATCTTGTCTGTGCCCACCTGCAATTGACTTGAGAATTATTGTAGTACATAAAACTTAAAAAAAGTAAGGTTCTGTTATTCAGACGACTCTGATAGCCATCAAAGACCTCTTGACTCATTGTCAAATATCTATTTAAATGAGAGAGAGATATGTGCATTTTCTTAATAATTTATTCCAAGTTTATGTTTGGATTTGCTTTTCCCTTGTTTGAGTGCCAGGCACCCTTTGCACTGCAGTGTTAGAGGCAATGATGATAATAATGATTATGCATGTTTGATATGTCTAAAATGTCTACTTTTATTTTTCATGGTGTACCTGTGATAGACGTACAATGACGAAATATCTATGGGTCAGTGTTATATGGAATTTACTACGTACAATGTTTTCAAGCAAGATGGAGTTTTAACCAATCTTCTCAGAACTCGACGCGACAGTCAATATCCAAGTGCTGCTGAGGAAAGCAGTAATGAAGCCCGACAGGGTTCCACTATCCAGGTATATTTATTGATAATTATGTCTAACCCATCTATGCATTCAGTTTCAGTCTTCATGTCTAACTCATCCATGCATTTAGTTTCAGTTGTTATGTTTAATCCATACAAGCATTTATTTTCAGTCTTTATGTCTAATTCATGTAAGCACTTATTTTCAGTCTTGATGTATAACCCATCCTTAGATTCAGTTTCAGTCTTTTTGTCTAACCCATCCAAACTTTTAGTTCTTTAAGCATGAAATTTAAGCTAAAAAGTGTTTACTACAGAGCATTTAAAAATTGTCCTTATTTTTGGAAAAAATCTTTGTCTTTCAGCCACAGGCTTAAAAAATTGTATGTAATTAGTAAGACCTACATCTTTGGAATCAGTTATCTGAGATCCGTTTTTTAATATCACTTAGCTTTAGTATTTAGATTAAATATTATACAGGACCATCCTGACTTATAGACTGATTTTTTCAATAATTACATATATTCACCGCAATGCAGTGACTGATAGACTATGATAAATTCTTATAATTGTTTAGATTTGTATGTAATTATCCACTCTTTTTTGCAAGGACACAAAAAAGCAAAGTTGATGGCTTTGATACATTTTGGCTCAGTCGTTTTGGCCCCGTCTGTTTGGGGGTTAAACCTGTAGTGGCGACACCATTAATGACCGACATCTTGACGCTATGAAAAGTTTAATGTTTTGAAAATCAGATCTAATCTGACACGTAGCTACTCTAATCTTTTCTTTTCTCATCTAACCTAACCTATCTTTACAAAATGGATAGTGCCAAAACAGCCTTGCCAAAGTGGCATCGTCCAATCCTCTCATTCCGAAGTTTGCTGCGGTCTTTGTCGAATTTTTGTAAATAAATACAAAAACTATTGAAGTACCTATAATTTGAGTTTCAAACGGTACTAGTATTTAGCAGTAATTTCGTATACTTTAGTTTCCTATGGTGTACTAACAAGTATGATTTAATGGAAAAATGGATAATCTCCCATTTTTACTATACTGTATGCTCTTTGAAATATCCACGACTTAACTAGGTGTTTCGTTCCAGATATCTCTCAATTACTTTAAAAAATATTTGATCTCGCATTATTATTTTTTCAACAACTATTATTTCACCAAACCTGACTGATGTCATGTTTTTTTATTTTTATTTTTTTTTATTAAATTACGCTCCTTTGACGTCTTTGATGTAAAGAAGCATAATTGACATTATACATGTTTTGGATCTTATTAAGATGAGTAACCTCCAGAACCCAGTTTAAACTTCACTAACCTGTAAACGTTTAGGTTAGGCTAGCTTAAGCTTAAGTTAGGTGACTTGCCTTGTAAATATGAATAACCCTAGAGCACCTTAGGGTTCCCCTTCTTTACAAGATCCCATTTTTTAACGTTAGTGAATTATAGATTAATATTCGACATTTTTTTTATTTTTATAATCATTGATTTAATTAAAAGGACCTGCTTTCTCCCAAAAAGAATATGATTGACGGACTTGTAGGTATGCTTGAAGGCTCACCCACAACTCGACAGTACGCGGATGTTCTTCGTCAGTTGGTGCCCTTTGTCATGCAAATGTACGCCTCTGACGACCCGACTTCGGCTTTGACGACCTTTATGACCCAGACAGTAGGACCGTTCCTTTCACAGGTGCTAATTTAGTTATTATTATTATTATTGTTATTGTTATTATTTTTATTATTATTATTATTATTATTATTATTATTATTATTATTTGTTGTTACTGTTAATATTATTATAATTATTGGTGTCATTATTATTATTATTATTTTATTCATAGTATTATTATTATTGTTATTATTATGAGCCAAGCAACGAGCCCAAAAATATTCTGAAATATTTCTTTCAACCTAATTAATATTTCAGCTATTTTTTACATTAGGTCTAGATTTTAGTCTATCGTTAACCTTTTACTTTGGTACCTAAGCCTATGTGGGGTGCAAACTGAGAGGAAGCAGCTCCTTAAAAGGGCTTATTAGAGAAGAAGAAAATTGTCTTATATGTATATTTACTGATAAGTTGATTCCTGAGACTCTTCAAAAACTTATTCTCATAGCTTAATCACTATTTCCTTTCATTGATTCATTACTATTTCATATCTCTCACATTGATTCATCACTATTTCATCTCATTGATTCATTACTGTTTCATATCTCTCACACTGATTCATCACTATTTCATCTCATTGCTTCATTACTGTTTCATATCTCTCACATTGATTCATCACTATTTCAACTCTAATTGAATCATTACCATTTCATATCTCTCATTGATTCATCACTATTTCATATCTCACAATGATTCATTACTATATCATCTCTCTCATTTATTCATCACTGTTTCATCTCTCACATTGATTCATCGCTATTTCCTCTCTCAGTGATTCATAAATATTTCATTTATCTCATTGATCCATTACTATTTCATATCTCTGACCTTATTTCATATCTGTTTCATATCTCTCTCATTGATCCATCACCATTTCGTCTCATTTACTCATCACTACTTTATCTCTCATTGATTCTTCACTATATCGTCTCTTGTTGATTCATCACTATTTCATCTCTCATAGTTATCATTATTTCATCTCAAAGATTCATCACCATTTCATCTCATTCAGTCATCATTACTTTATCTCTCTCACTGATTCTTCACTATTTCATTGATTCATCACTATTTCATCTCATAAATTAATCACTGTTTAATTTCTCACTCATTTATTCATTATTATATCATCTAATATCAGATGGCAACATCAAGTGCAGACACAGTAGACAACAGCATAGACAACAGATGGCCTAATTTAAGAACACCTACAACGCCTCCTACCCCCAAGACAACTCCCCGACCAAGACCCCCATCAGGAGGGTCAGCCTCTTCAGGATCCTCGCCAATCACGTCCTTGATTTTGCAGCTTGTGAAGTATTATTTATCTGCACCAGGTAATTTCTCACTTCTTCTGGATTTTTACTTGGTTGCTTATAAGTAATATACTGTATACCTTGAGAAGCTCTGGGCATAAATTTGTATACTTGATTGATCTTGGCTTATTTTTTCCTCGATTTGCTGTGAGATTTAGTTAGTAATTTCCTATTGTTTTCCTGTCTATGTACAAGAGCCATTTTCCCCCCTTATAAGGAGAATGGCAGATTCAAGGCAAAATACCTTGACTCTTTGCGGGAAGAAAATACAAAGGAGAAGATTCCCAGCTCCCACGCTCCACCCCATTTTGATGACTTATGACATGCAGAGGAACAAGGAGGACATATTCTTGCCTCTTAATAATAAATTTGTTTGAATCTAGGACTGTACTCAAGATAATTTTATAGCACCATATTGATAACTAATTTTCTTAGGTTCATTTAGTTTATCACCGTTTTTTCGTGTATGCTAACTGTGGTAGGGCAGTAGTTAGAGCAGTCATTCAGAAAGTAACAAACAGCTGTGTGAGCCCACCACAGGGTGTTAGAAAGGGCATCCAACCTCAATTCCTCATCTCCAAACTGTGTGAGTCCTCCTCCATTCGAAGGATAAATATTGACCCATAAAGCGGCTAAGCAAACACTGAAACCAACTTCATACAAGTTTATATATTTACTGTTTACTTTTCCAGACAACTATCAGGTACCAGAAACCACTCGACCAACACCTCCTCCTCCAACAAGAGCACCAATTACTGAACGGCCTCCAACATCATCTTTGGCCTCATCCAGTTCTATAGCAAACATTCTCGGCCTCCTCTTCGGCAGTAGTCCACCCCAGACTCAGGTTAAGCCCAGGCCGCCTGTTGTGAAAAAGCCCACTAAGCCACAAGCTCTTGAAAAACATGATAAGAAGAAGAGTTTTGTTGAAATGGTCTTGGAATTCATTCGGCCTGTCTTCATCAGTATTGTTGGGAAGGTAAGAACAGAATGTCTAATTGTAATATATCTGGTAAAAAGTAAGATCACAAGATGCAAGAGGAGTGTTAATGTAGGCAGATTGAATGTAGGAATTAATGGCGTAGTTGCTTGAGGAATTTGAGACTATCAAGTATCTGGTGTCACATGTGGCAGGGAACGGACGAGTGGATGCAGACGTAAGTCACAGAGTGAGTGAAGGAAGTAAATGTTTAAGTGGGTTGAAAAGTGTGATGAGAAGTAGGTATTTAGGAATGAATGCAAAATGAAGGGTATATGAAGTTGTAACTGTGCTGACAGAATTATATGGAGAAGAGACCTATAATGCAAGAGAGGATGAAGAGAACAAGTTGCATGTAATGGAGATGCAGTGTTTGAGAAGTATGATTTGTGTATTTTTAGCATAGATAGAGTGAGAAATGAGGAAGTGGTGAAAGAAAGTTGTCATGTAAGTTAGATCAGAGAGTATTGAGTTGGTTTAGACATATGGAATGGAAGAGTGATGAACGATTAACAAAGAGAGTGTAAAGTGCAGAAATGTTTGGAGTAAAGCCAAAAGGAAGACTTAGAATGAGATGGATGGATGGCTTAAAAATGGAATTGTATGCACGTGGAATGTCATTGGAGCAGGGAAGAGAATGTGCAAGAGATAGAAATGAGTGAAGGTATATTATGTTTAGGTGACACTGGCCAAAAGGATTTCTCGCACCTGCTAGCACAGTGAACTGTGATGGCCATGTATGATGGGGGTTGCCATATGATGAAGCAGTGAGGGTAAGCCAACTGTCGCTCTCAGGGCTAATGGCAGAATATACTTTGCTGCCTACCTTGTGGGTGACCCAAGCAGAATAGTGGGGGGCTTATGTGGCAACCCTTTATCCCCAAGGAGATAAGATGAGTGTTTGTGATGTGCCTTGGTTTGTTGAGAAGGATTGTTCTTTGGCTCGTCCACCTCTGTTACAAAGGGGAATGGTGCCATTGTGTATATAGATAGATAGCATATTATATCTAATACTTATCCATGGGAACCGCAGGAGCTCAGTAGTAGAGCGCTGAAGCTCTGGAGGGTGAACCCGCAACGCAGCTTAAGGAACAACTACAACAGCAACAAGAAAACCTCATTAATAGACATACTGTATTTATATTTCAGGCTCCTGGTGAAAATGGCGTAGCATCCATTAGAGAAGTGACTCGCTTGAGTTCATTGGGTCGAGTGGATGACACTCTGGTAGAAGAAGTTCTTTCACCTTACTTTTGCTTGAAGAATTACGTCGTCAACAAAGCCTGGACCCTCACAGAGAGAGGGGTGACGTCTGTCGTAGCAAAATTTTCACCCGAAGAAAAAGCCAGGATGATGAGGATGCTGCAAGAAGATAGAGTGCCAGACTTCAGTGAATTAGATAAATTAGTATAACTTCATAATTTTTTTTTTTTTTTTTGGGGGGGGGGGAATTTAGGTTAACATTAACTGAGCATAAGTGAAAATGGGTTTACCTACTTCGCTTTGTTTACAGAATTATAATGAAAGAAATTAATGACGTTGATAGTGTTAATGGGTTTACCTACTTTATCATGCCATTTACTTTGTTTACAGAATTATAATGACTGAGTGCAAGTGGAGCTGATTGTATTTATGGTTCATGTGATCATAATATTTACTTTGATTTTAGAATGCACGAGACCTTGGGTTTATTTATGCATATCTTACAATAATATGCACCCTATTTTAGAACTGTAATGACTGAATGCATATTTCTTGTTTATTTAAGTTTAACGTGTCACTATAAATCCCCATTATGGGGCAGATGTAGACAAAGCAGGGGTTTGCAATTAAGGCTGGATGCTCTTCCGAATGTCTTGTGGTGTTCTTGATTTTGAGTCAGTCAACTCTTTCTTTTGATCTTATTGGAAGGTCTTCGACGTTTGTCTTTGATTACAAGACGCAGACGATTTGCTAGTATTTGAGGTACAATACTTTTTTTATTATATTTTGATTTCATAGTAAAACTCATGATATATTAGGAACTGATTTTTAATATTTGTAATATTTGATTCCTCTTAAATTTAATAATAATTGAAATATATGATCATGAAATTTTTATGTCTTTAGATAATAGATTTTGCAATGATGTACCATATAATTGGCTTTAGGGGACCACGGTAATGCAGTGTTTAGAACTCTTAACTCGGGAAGTGAAAGATATGCGATTGAGCCCTTCACAGGGCGTTAGAAAGGGCATCCTGCATAAGATCCCCTGCTTCATCCTGTCTGTCTACCCCCATAATAAGGATTAATAATGACAAATAAGATGGCAAACAGCAACCATATAAAAGGCCTGAATTTTTATATGGCTGGATGAAATTTCAAGCAAGATCTTATTTTAAGATTTTATATTTTTTATATGTTATACACTGTATGTAAATACTTTCCTAAGTTTCAGGATTATTTCTGTATAGCATTGTATCTTCATCAAGAAAAACTGTGTTTTATAAGGGAAAGATCTGCCAATGCATTTAATTATTTGTCTACTAATTTATTGTTCATTTCAAGGAAAGCTTTGTGTTTGATAAGGGAAGGTCTACAACTGATTTCAATGATTTGTGTACTGATTTTATTGTATTCTTATCAACAAAAATTCTGAAATGGCGTTTTATTGAAGAGTGTAATGATTTTATTGCATTCATATAAAGAAAAATTGTGTTTCTAAAATGGGAAAGGTCTGTAACTGATTTTACTGAAAGGTTTAATATTTTTATTGCATTCCTATCAAGGAAAACTTTGTATTTAATTAGGGAAAGGCCTACAACTCATACAAATGAAGGTTTTAATTCTTTTGTTGTATTTATATCAAGAAAAATTATTTGTTTAATAAGGGTGTAATGATTTTACCGTAATCATATCAAGAAAATTTTTTTTTTTAAGAAGTGAAAGGTGTACTAATTATATTACCTAATGTATCCATTTTTCTATTTTGACTTAATTTTTTTTCACTTTTTGGAAAAAGTCGAAATATAAAATTATTTTTGTAATATCAGACAGATTTCAGAATGAGTCATAATTAGTTTATTATATGTAACAACTTCAGATATTATATTATGCATGTTTACTTCTGTCCACTCATTCTTATTATTATTATTATTATTATTATTATTATTATTATTATTATTATTATAATTATTATTACAGTATTTATATATCTGCATTTAGAAAGTTAACAAATGGTGTGCTATATATATTTAACTGTAATTTATTTTGCGAATTCCTTCGTATTACTTACCTATATAAATACTGTACTGTACTTCCATTCTATAAGACGTTATTAAACTTACATCAAGAAAATATAAGAAGATATTAAACTTACAACAAGAAGATATAAGAAGATATTAAACCTGCATAAAAAAATATAAGATGATAGTAATCATATATCAAGAAAATATATTTTTCTTTTTGTTCATTCTATTAAACCTAGCAAGAGATAGTAATAAGTAATCATTCTATTAAACCTAGAAAGAGATAGTAATAAGTAAAAAAAAAAAAAAAAAGGAAACTACAAACGATTCACAATAAAGGTATCTACATAACCCAAATTTTCAAATATTTAACCAATTGCAACTTGTGTGTGTCCTCCCTGAAACAAATGGGGACTAATTGAAACATAAAACTAAAACTCATGCTAGAATTGAGCACAGATAGTTTTTGCCTTGGTATATACATAAGTACATGCTATTCAAAAATAGATGCTAATAGTCTCAGAAGGTACTGCTAATATAGTACTATACAGTAGTCTTACTCAGTTGTGGACTATTTATCGTAATAAAAATTGTGTATATAAATAAAAAAGATATGATATCTACAAAGAGTCTTTATGGCCAGGCACCAAACACTATTATTCTTTTGCTCATCTAAGATATAGTATGCGGCACATAGAGATGTTTATAATTGATGTTTGGCATCACTATTATCAAGAATTTCATTTAAATGGGTTTTTTCCTGATGTCTCTAGTGTTTTAACTTTTGCTACATGATGTATTCTGTAAGCTTTTGTAAACAAATCTCGGGACCAAATCTGTTTGATAGAGTCTGGAGAGGTAATTGTCATTAATTTATTTAGAGAAACCTGTTTAATGGTTTAGCTCAACGCATTCAGTGACAATCTTTTCTATCAGTAGCTGGTTCCTGGAAACTGTATATTATTGTTACAGTAAAATAATACAATTCCCCTTGTAAGAGGGTGGCCGAGTCAAAGCACGCATATCCACCAGAAGCTAATATACCTAACTCACTCCTCTTAGCTCCATATTGATGAAGGGCTGCCACAATTTTCTCCTATTACCCTGCTTAGGTCATCCACAGGGTGAGCAGGCAAGGATCTTCTGCCCTAAGGACTGACAGTCGCAGCTAGTTTAAGGCTGCAATGATACTTCTTTTACGTAATATTACTCACTGTATATCTGGATATGTATTAGGACCTTGAATAGGTATACTGCGCATAAGGGTAGTATGAACTGGATTTTTAAGGGATTTTTTTTTTTTTTTAGTTTTTTTTTAATATTTTCAAAGTGTTCTAGCTTTGAGATATTCATTATCTAGAATATATTGATATCTAAGCCTAGCACTATTTGTATATAAAGCTCCTGTCGTAAAATACAGTATATTGTAATAGATCAAAGAGTATTTTCATGAAAATTTTGTCAGGAAATAATTTTTTGAAATACAGAATGTAAGATTTGTATTACTTTTACTTATTAATCTCTGTTTGTGTAGAATTTTTGTATAGAAAAGATAATATGTATGCTGATTTCTGTTCCAGTTTTGATTTTTTTTTCTTTCTTGGTATGTATTCAGTACCAAGAAAACGTATGGCATAGGTATCTATTTATATTTATTTTCGACTCTTCACATCTGTTTCCAAGCAATGTCTACATATAAGAGACGCGTTCAGTTGCAGAAACATGCAACACTTTTCCATTTCCATATCACTGACATCTTATTTCTTACACTGACACCTTGGAGATATTACGGTGAAATAGTTCTTGTTATTTGTTATATTTCTTATTTATACAGTATATCTATTTAATATATTTAAATTATCACTTTTAAATAAAAACATTTTTGTAAGTGTGATTTTATTTCCTGCATTGTATTTGATGTTCAGATGCTCACCAATTAGAGTCATCAACTTAGGAAGTGACCTTTGCACTAATTACATGAAATCCAACTACAATACAGTATTTATAATTTCATTTTGAGTTTTAACTATAGGTGAACAATGAAATATATTCCTTTGTGGAAAGAGATGTAGGTTTATAAATGCATAATTTAATTTGTTAGCTTTAATTTTATTTTTTATTTGTTTTACATGTCAATATTAGTTCCCATTGGGATTGGAAACAGATGGATTGAAGGTGGGGAATTAAGGCTGGATGCCATTCCTGTTACCCCACTGTAAACCCAATTGCAGGTCCTTTATCTTCCGAACTGAACACTTTACCATTTATGTAACTACAATCTGTTAGAGTTACTGTACTTACCAATTAATAATAAGGAATATATATATATATATATATATATATATATATATATATATATATATATATATATATATATATATATATATATATATATATATATATATATATATATATATATATATATATATATTATATAAAATTGGGGTGTTTGTTGTAGTATAATATACAATGCACTCGAGTGATGTTATCTATTGCTGAATCGGTGAGTAAATTTTATATTTTATGAAGCGCAGTTCATATATTCATGTGGATTTAATTTTTATTTTGAAAAAATATCGTCTTACAAACAGTGAAAGAATAATTTATCATTGAAAGAATACATATCTTTGGCCGTAATCCCCTCCTGTGTAAAGGTATGTAATATGGAGTAGGAAGATAGTATAATAATAAAAAAAAAAAATAATTTTTGGACGACATAAAGAAAAAGTGCATTTTGTGATATAAACAAAATGCGAAATGGAACTTACCGAATCAACTCGGAATTGCTAAACAAACCTTATTATTGTTGTAATAAGATTGAATATATTTGTTTAATCGCTAAACATGAATACAAGTTGCCTTTAAAAACCATACACATTTTACTTCCAATTAATGTAATTTACTTGTAAGATTCATAAAGTTACTTTGTTATTTTTGATAAGAATCAGGTAGCGTCATTTGTATTATTAGTAATATTATAGAAGTGCTTTTGATGTAAGCTTGTGATCCGTGCAGAAGAATACCTAAATATATTTCTATTCTAGTTTTGAAAATTCACATAGATTTTACATTATTTTTTCGTGGCGTTACACAATTAATAACGAAGATATATATGGATTTTTAATATATCTATTAGATATTTAACGCATGTTCGTGTTTGAGTTCAGTGTTTAGTAATTCGAGTGAGTTCAGTATTTCGTCGGACATCATAGGGCTGCGGTGGTATCCTGGACAAGTCGGACAAGTTCAATGGTGAGGAAGCAATATTTTTATCGTATTAATTCCATGTCATCCTTGTGATTTTTGACAATGTAAGTTAATCCATTAATTAATAATACATTAGAATTTAAATTGGAGATTATTTTGGCTTGTATTTTGTAAGGAATTTCAGGAAATTTCGTTCCGAATTATGGCGTTTATCAAGTCTAATTCCGGTGGGTTGGCTTGACGCCACTGTTCACGTATTTTTTTGTATGAAAATTTAAATGTGTTTTTATAAACTGACGCATTTTCCGGTCAGTCTTTTAAGCTTCTTATGCATTGCGCATTATTCGTAAACGATTTAATACTTTTCCGTCTTTTTCCTGAAGAGGAAAAGACATCTGATTATACACAACTGTCACCTGTTAGCAGACCATACGCCATCCAGACCTATTCCCCCTGCTCCAACATGTCTGTCTACCTCCATTTGAATGGGGACTAATTGTGACACGCATTACGATGGTTAGAGACAGTGTATCGTAAACCCAGTGAATTCATGTCCCAATTTTGGTCAGTAAATGGTAATGAGGTAAAGATGGAAAAAAAATGAAATTTGTCGGTAAATTAGTACTTTTACACACCCAAGAAACTTGTTATAATATTAGGTTAGGTATGGTTAAGTTAGCTACGATACTTAATTGCCTTAATTTTTTCAAAATATATTTTGAGTATATTTTATTAAATATTTGGAACACCTACAGTTTAGCGGGGCATTCCAATGTTCAAAACTTACCAATAGATGGCGCTAGGCTCAAACTAGAGAACTGGCGGATTAATACACAACGAAAATGGCGACAATAGGGCATACGAAACAATTTTTTACTATCCTCACTAAAAATACTTACCCAACCTCTTAGCCAGGGAGGCTTCGCCCCCCCTGGAAACCCCCATCATACAGGTTAGGGTTGAACTACTTAAGCGGAGGGGTGAGGTCGTTGAGCGGCATGGCCCGCAAAACTGTAAACTACCCTTTATATCACTCGGGGTGTGTGGTAGTAAACAGCATATATGATTAGGTTTAGTCGGGTTAGTTCACCCCATTTATGAAATAAGCTGCTTAGAGATGTAGAGAATCAACTTGTTGGGTGTGAAGGTAAACATATACCCTTAAAACTGCCAATAGGAATATGCACTTGTCCCGAAATCGATCTGGGGGACAGACTTGGGCACTTAAAGAGTGGCAATAATTCATTAACGTTTACTGGTATTATTTTAGTTTTGGGGATTAATGGAATATGGCTTTTCATATAAATAGAATAATAGATATCATTAAGAAAATAATAATGAACCCCATATTTATCCGGTGCCGCCTCTCAGTAATGAAGAGATGAATTTTAATAAAACAAGCCATTTTGGGAACATCTACATTTTAGCGGGGTATACCAATGTTCAAAACCTACCAATAGATGGCGATAGGCTCTCACTAGAGAACAGGGGGTTGAACACACAACAAAAATGGCGACAATAGGAATACAAAACAATTTTTTACTATCCTAACTAAAAATACTTACCTAACCTCTTAGCCAGGGAGGCTTCAACCCCCATCTTACTATCCTAACTAAAAATATTTACCTAACCTTCTGTCGAATTACTTGCCTGAGTGGAGAGGGATGAGGCCGTCGAGCAACATGCCTCACTAAACTGTAAACTACCCCCATTTTGTTTTGACAAAGTTTTTCTAAGTCTTGAATACTGTTACACATTTTCGCTATTGAAGAAGTACCCTCGGCTAGGGAGGATGTGTTCCCCTAGGTTAGGTTAGGACCCACCAAATATGTGTGTTTTCGACACTTTGTGGAATAAAGGTTATGTTTTATTTCTGCTACATCACTCGTTTTTGCTTTCCCCCCCTTCCCAAAACCCTGATTCCCAACACTTCCCCCTATGATTGTTAGGGGTAAGGGGGTGCATGGAAAGTCTACATCGAGTGTTTTGCACCAGAAATGGAATTAAGAATCATTTGTTTCACAAAGAAACCTTGGAATTTTTTTATAAGAAAATAGTCCCCACTTCTAAAAATTTACCCGTTTACCAACGTCCGATTACAACCAAACATAACCTTGTGTAAGATTAACTAAAACTTCTCATGAGGATGCTGCTCTTGACCTAAATTCCCTCTTTGGGCAAACGCGTCTTCCAGGCCCATGGGTGTTATCAGGTCATTTTCTATAATAATATCATGTCCCTGCGATATGATATGACTTTACTAAAAGTCTAAGTCATATTTGTGTTATGAAATGGTGTCTGTGTCTACCCCTTTTCAAATGGGGACGAATTGTGACAAACAATGGTGCAGGCACTGTACAGTGGTCCCTTTTTCCCTAGTTTCACTTATTTGCTGTCCAGAATAAAACTATCATTGCCATGACTGACGGTACTGCCTGATGATAGATTTGTAATTATCTCTTAATTTCTTGATGTTTTTGTAGACATGAAAAAAATGATCAGAAGCTTAGAGGTGAAGGCAAAAAAGAGCTGAACTTCTTTAAATTCTGGTAGATTTTGATAATTAAAATCTTTCCTGGCAAATTTTATTCTTAACTTATGCAGTTCCAGAGAAGTCATTTGAGATGCATCTCGCCTCTTAGTGCAGAAGCTGAGATGCCGTTAATGGGCTTGGCGGACATATGACTATGACGAATATATTCATCTCGACCTTAGGAAGGTTCTGAGACAACTGGAATGGTTTAAAATACTTGTTTAGGGCACTATCTTATAGTGAAGTGGTTAAAGGTAAAAAGTTTGTAAAAAATTGAAAGTGGATGCTATTTCGCTAATTGGCCCTTGAAGATGGGTTAAGTAATTATTCTTTACCTCTATATTTATCAGTTTTTTGAAAAAACTCCCTGGTCTTTCGGGTAATGACCTAAGAGCCTGGCTGTAATTTCTCAAACGGTATTTGTTAATTTTATGTAAGAAAACCTTATAATGAAGGTCTTGGTTTTATGGGAAAATCCTCCTAACAACCATCTGGGAGATGGCTGGAAAGAGCTGTGCCTCCTGTACTCGTGATGGTTTTTGGCTCACTAAATCTTGTTACATCATTACAAGAAGTACCATGAAAAAGACAAAACTATTTTATTATGGTAGAGAGCTAATTACAGACCTTCACAATTTTTTTATAACTATTTTGAGTGTTCTATTTTATGAGTTATTGTTGTCAATCTCGTATTGTAAGTACATTAATGTAATAATTGTATTTTAATATATGTATATATAAACACAATGTTCACAAGGCTCATAGCTATCTGAAGCATCTAGCAGATATTTTTGAAATCATTCCCCCACTGGATGCGCCATTTTTTGTCACAAATTAGTCCACGTTCGAGTGGAAATGAACACTTGACATGTTAAAGCTAATATGGGATAAAGCTGAATGCCCATTTTAAAGTCATACCTTGCTTGGTAAAGGAATGATAGTCGTGTTTGAGGAATGTTTGATTTTTATAGATGTGCTGGATAGGGCAATCACATTAATCATTCTTTTTCTAAGTATGCCTGTGACTTGTGTTTTAGACCATATACTTTCTGCTGTGGGGACCATTGTAACTGATTGGTTAGAATACGTGACCGGAGTTGACTGACTTGCAATCGAGCCTAAAAGTCATCCATCCTTAATATTCCAGCCACACTCACCATATCCACACCCATTACGGGAATTAATATTGACAAAATTTAAAAATTTAGGCTACTTCTTGTGCCCCTTAAGGAGCAGGGAGAGATTGTGGTAGTATGGCTTCCATTGCTGCTCATCATCTGAGGTATATATCCTTCTATTTAAAGGGTGGACTTGTGACAAAGATGCCACCAATGCCTCTTGTTGTTCTGCTACAGTTTTCTAACATAATCCTGCTGGCTAGTACAGTGGTAACGCGCTGGCTTCGCATTCACGAGGTCGAAAGATCGGCTCCCGTCCAAGACCGAGAGTTTAAGCTGTTTACTGGCAGGAACTGCTGTGGTTGGACACCACAGTGGGGGGTTGGGGCTTGCCCTGGCTGACGAATACCCATTGTATTGAAATGGAAATAAAGTTTCTTATTATTCTTCTTCTATCTCCACTTAGTGGTGTCCTTGGTCAAGTGGTAACACTTACAACTCTATTCGTCAGGTCGTGGATTTGCTATCCGCCCCAGTTTTAGATTGGAAGAGGCATTCACTCATGGTAAGAGTCATATTTGCCAAAACCAAAATCCTTTGCAAGAAGGCACCATCCTAACCCTTAGTAAAAAAGGGAGTATCTTTTATATTAATGAACTTACATCCTACATTATCAGTCTCATATTGGGATTGCAGTAATGCAATGGTTAGAGCGCTTGACATGGAATGTGACAAGCCTCTATTCAAGCCCATAGTGGTGCTTTAAGAAGGGCCATTTGAATGGGCAATAATATTGACACATGAAATGGTTAACATCATCATCTACATATAATTTTCAACGAGTTTTAGCAAAATTTGCTGCATTATGTAAAATTAATAAATGTCTGAATCTTTTGAATCTATTCTTCTGTTTTGTTAAGTACATTGTTCTGCACACATGCCATTTTGTGTTATTAAATATATTTTACCTGTGTACAGATATATATATATATATATATATATATATATATATATATATATATATATATATATATATATATATATATATATATATATATATATATATAATTTTTTTCTGAAGTTCTGTTTTGTAATAGTTTCCTATTTTTTAATATGGTTTTGTTATCTGTGATGGCCACGGTAGTGCAGTGGTTACAGCTTTCAACTATGGAAGTGACAAATTGGCTTTCGAGCCCAGTGCAGGGCGTTATGGAGGTCATCCATCCTTAATTTAAATGGGGACTAGGAGGCACATAAAACATTAGACAAGAAGTTTCTTATTTAAGTATATTTTTCTTCTATTTATTTTTAATATGTTTTTGTTCCATATTTATCCCACAGTCAAGTTTTCGAGACTGACCTTATGGATCAAGAGTTACAATATGAGGAAGGAGACGCCACTGAAGGCGGTGAAGAGAGCTTTAACGCAACAACAGGCGAAGAAGACCAGCAGCTGAACGACACAGATCAGTCCATTGAGACCGAATTAGAGGCTATCAAAGGTGAGAAGATATTTTGCAATTCATATTTTTGTGTCTGTCTTCTCATTTTTCCTTTGCCTTGCCAAGTTGCTTTCGGTGCGGGAGCCATCTGGTTTATACTCTTGGATTATTTCCTACTGGGCTTGTTTCTTGGCTAATGATGATAATCAGTAATAATGAGAAAAGCTTACGATATTTTTCGTTACTTTAGAGTCAATTCCCTTATTTACATAAGTTATTTATTTTATGCTAGTTAACAGATGCCTTTATTCTAAAGTGTCATAATATCGAGAGATATTCTCCCCCTTTAAAATACCATATATATTATATATATATATATATATATATATATATATATATATATATATATATATATATATATATAGTGTGACACTTAGAAGGCAAGTACAGAATTAGTTTCCTGGTTTATATCCGTCTTCATTAGATATTTATATATTCTTTTCTGGGCTGTGGCATTATTATTATTATCATAAGATAAGTAAGAAGCCCAGCTGGGAAAAGTCAGACTATAAACCAGGTGGTTTTAGTTGGGAAAGCAACTCTGTAAGGAAAAGGAGACAGGAGACAGACAAAACGTAAATATTGTATTTTTTTTTTTTTTCCTGATTAGAAACTTTTCTCTACTTTTGATATCCTTCCTTCCAAAGAAATAAGTCCACTATATACAGCTAAGACTCCTTTTTTACGTCATTGACTCCCTTTTCTATTAAGGGCTAGGATGCTGCCTTCTTTCGAAAGACTTATTTTTTTTTTATACAGCTAAAGACTCCCTTCTTATACCCAAGTGTTTAGGTTAATAATATTAAACTGTTTTTGGTCACGTAAAAATTATTGACCCCCAGTACATTAAGCAACTCTTTAAATTCTTAGTTAGGTTAATGCTTAACTTAACTAACCTAACTAAGCAAATTACGGGATTATTTAATGTACCGGAGGTTGCTAATCTATACCCGATACGTGGTTGTTTAATGCACTGGGGGTCACAAATCTATACCTTTTTTTTCCCCCGCAATTTGATTTTTTGTGTGCTGCGTAAAACTAGATGAAAGAATATCCATCCAGCTCTTGAAAATTCTTATAAACATTTTGCGACGTACAGCACTTCCTGGTGGTGAGAGAGAAAGAGTTCTTCACTTATAATCCCAGTGTATTTTAAGAGGTAAAAAGTCCACTAAATGGGGTGGAGTGAGGGGACTGTAAATCCCCCTCTAGTACAGTCGCCTCTCGAATTTATGCGAGGATAGGTTCTGAGAATGACGGTGTAAAGCAAATTTTAAAGAGTATTTCCGTAATGAATAATGTTAAACGACATAGATACGTTCCTCAAGTGTAAAAAAACGCACTTTACCAAAGAAAAATTCTAAGTAAAACATTTTACAAGTACATAGCCAAGCTGAAATACGTATGTAAGCAAGCTAAAAATAAACAAGTGCAGTATTAAAGATATACAGATAAATGAAAAATAAACAATTTAACTCCCTCTGTATGCGGTGTACAACAGGTGTGTGATGGCGGTGATCACAGTGCTAAGCCATAACGACTTTCTGACTGGATTATTCAGAAAAAAATGGACATAATGACCACTAACCAGAGCATGTGCCTTTGTTTGCAGTGTGGTCGGTCAGTACCCTCTACAAAATGGGATTTTCACCCTTATTGGAGTGATTTTTTCACCTAAGTCATAGTTGTACTCTTACAAGAATGATTTATGACTCACTCACTCTCTATTTATTTGTTTATATATA
>JAXCGZ010012322.1:7500-31238 GCA_037179515.1 Halocaridina rubra | reverse complement strand
TCACATTCTGCTTTTGTGAACACGAGTATGTACATCATCTGTTTCTGAAATGTAATACTAAAAGAGATCGTCAAACAAATATTATTTAATCCAGTAAAGTCTATGATAAACGCATTAAATATTCTCTCAGAATAAAGGTGCCATCTGTTGCAGACATACTACAGAATACATTATCTGCTCTGAAACAAATTTTATGAAACGATTCTATCAAATATTGGTTGAGTGTGTAATGCTCATTTTAGCCTCCTAAAGTAGATCTGATATATTTTTGTTTATATTCAAAGTTCATAGTTTCTGAACTTCTTTTTTTAAAAAGTATATTCTTTACCTTGCAAATAATGTAAAACTTGCTTTTTTTTTTTTAGACATCCTTCAGCTAGCAATATCAGTATCATAAGAGTCAATAAATCTCGAATATTTCGATATAAAATGAGAGGTCTTAATTCTAGCTAACCCCTCCACAAACTATTTACGTTTTGCTTTGTCAAATAATTTATTATATTTTGCAAGTCATCTGCATTAATGACATAGAATAGACATGTTTGTGAATAACAAGTTTAAGAGTATAACCCTTACAAAGAGATAATCTCAGTGCTATATATATAACTATATAATATTTTATTATATAATACTTACATTTTTAATAACTTACCCTTAACTGCAAGTGATCTATGCTACCTTAATAGCACACCACTGGCCTCATGATATTCTCTCTCTCTCTCTCTCTCTCTCTCTCTCTCTCTCTCTCCTCTCTCTCTCTCTCTCTCTCTCTCTCTCTCTCTCTCTCTCTCTCTCACACACACACACACACACATTATTACCTCAAGTGATCGTTTTACTATGATTAATATAGTAGTACATCTACACTGACCCATGCAGAGCACCTTAATAGTTGATACCTACAATATGCCTGATTAAAGTGAGGAACTTTGGTGTCACAAGTGCCCTGATTATCCATGTAGGCACATCACTCTCCCTTCCCTCAACACAATCAAGTATCCCTGATGTCACTTCTCAGCCCTCTGACATGTGGAATGGACATGTACTTGAGTTTGCTTAAACCCTTTGAGTCCTTGGTGAGTGGCAGTCCACCACACCCCGAAAGAGGCATGTCAAAAGCAACCACTAAGCAAATAATTAAATTTGCAGGCATGGTCTCATAGGGAATGAAAAAGCCTTCTACCCCTTATATCATCCACAGGAATTTCACCTTTCTGTGATATAGTGAGATACAACCCAGTAAATGTAATAGAGGTAGGAATTTCAGTTAAGGTATCTCTGCCGACAGTTTAGCTTGGTGTAAGCTATACTTCTGTCAGCGTCAATGTATCCTCATTAAAAAAATGGATTGGGTCAGATACTTACTGTAAATATACTAAACCACATATTCAAAAACTAAAATCCACTACTTCCTAGACACCAATCTCTCTGTGCACCTTCCAAACCCCCTTCAGTGTTCTCCAACATTGATTGATGTGTCTCAGAAGCTAAATGTCTATCCTAAGATATGACTGTATTCAAAATAACCCAAATTCCCTACCCTTTGCTGAGTCTTAGCAGGCAAACACTGTCTAAAAAAAAGTACTTTCCTGACTCTGATCATATTCTTTACATTACAATTACCCACATCAGAGATGGGGATCCTCATATCCTTATATTGCCACCCCATATACAAAATATGAAAAATGAGCGTCTTCATAGACATACTTACAGCTAAAAAAGAAAAGTACCGAAAAATAAAAAAATACCATTCCTTTATAATTTCCTTCCAAATAAGGAGAACCATTTCTGTGGGTGACTGCAATTTGAGATATTCCATTCTATTACTAGACCTCTCAAAATGAATGAGTGATCTCTCCCACCTTTTTAATGATATTATTCTCGACAGTGACTATAACTTTCCAAAAGCAATTTGAAATGATGGCTTTGGAACTAAAATAAATGGTGTCAGTCGCTTACATTGTGAATATTCCTAAATAAGTATATTGAATTATGTGACGAATACTCTTTCAATCAACTTGAAACCTTCGAAACAGATCCACTTCCACAGGTGGAACCAACAAACACACACACACACACACACACACACACACATTATATATATATATATATATATATATATATATATATATATATATATATATATATATATATATATATATATATATATATATATATATATATATATATATATATATATATATATATATATACGGGTGCGTGTGGGTGTGTGAATGAACAAAACCTCAAGTAAGCAATACTCATTACCTAAGGATTTACTGAACACATTTATGTATGAAAGACAATGAAATAAAAATTGAGGGAAATTTGTAGGGGAAGAGACTGAATTTAAACATAAATCATTAGCTTTCACCATGGAAAAAGATCTGAAACTCTTTGGAGAAGCATAATGAGGAATTTGGTTATTTTTTCTTACCTATTTCGCAGAATTCTCCTGTATAGCCCTTGGTACACTGGCATCTTCCTTCCACACAGTGCCCATTACCACTGCAGTCTGTGACTTCGCACTCATGATGTCTCAGTTGGCACTCTTTCCCTTTGTAACCCATGTGGCACTTGCACTGACCTCCAACGTACTCTCCATGGCCCGAACAGAGGATGGGGCACAACACTGTTGATTGAGTTTTTATTTTTAGTAATTTTTAAACTTTCTGACTGGATTGGTTATACATCTCTCTCAGTTGTGTATTTGTCTAGTATTGCAGTTCTACTACTACTACTACTACTACTACTACTACTACTACTACTACTACTCCTGTAACAATAGCAAAATATGGTACTATTTTGTGAAATATCTCTTTTGCTAGGTCACTACCTCAATTCAACTACAGATTCAATTCTGTAAATTGACATTTATGAATACATATGACTACCAAGTCATTCCCATATAATACAATATTTTATTAGCATATGTCTCTAAAGTGCAAAAGTTCAGTAGAAGAGTTTGCGAATCTGGAAGTGCCTAGCTTTACAAAATGGTTCGATCCCGGCGCGAGGCGTTGGTAGAGGCATTCACCCTTTATCTCCCAGCTTCAACCTGTCTCTATCTATCTTTATTCGAATGAGGACTTATTGTGGCACACAAAATAGTAAAAAAAGAATATGTCTCTAAGTGCCAAAGAGTCCTTTACTGAAGTTCTTTTTTTCTTTGTATCTGTATTGCGCGCATTGTCTTTATAGTCATTTGCTCTGTTATTTTCCATATACGTTGCTTTTATGCACGACACGCTGAAACTGACGTATCATCTGTCAAAATAATTGCTTTCTTCTTCCTTCTTGCTGGAGAATGACAGGTAATATCCCAGTTACTATATCGTTTGGTTTATGGTGATTATTTTGTCTGTGATCATTAAGCATATAAAGTGTTATTGGCTTTTTCACTGTTCTCTGTTAGCAATTTTCGACTTGCTTTGGGTTCTATAATTACTATAACTAGTGCAGCAATTTTTGTTTTTCAGTTTACAGACGGTATTAGTTTTGTGGCGCTTATCTGCTAAATAGGGTTATAAAATTCGCCTAAATTCTTTACTTACTCAGCAAACTTATAGCAGATACAGCACTCCTGCACTTAGTGATATATATATATATATATATATATATATATATATATATATATATATATATATATATATATATATATATATATATATATATGTATATATATATATATATATATATATATATATATATATATAGTCACCGTGGCTCAAGCGGTAACGTCCGCCACTTTGAGGCGTCAGGTCGAGGGTTTGCGCCCCGTCATGGTCTGAGGTTAGCAAGGGCATGCACTCAGGGTAACGATTACGTCTGCCAAAACAAGTCCTTCGCAAGAAGGCAACCGTCCTAGCCCTTGGTATAAAAGGGAGTCCGTGACGTAAAACCGGAACATCAACAATTATATATATATATATATATATATATATATATATATATATATATATATATATATATATATATATATATATATATATATATATATAATCAAATAAGCACGAGTGAGGTTGGGAGAAACTGAAATATGAACATAGTGGCATTCTGATAGAATGCGTTCATCACTAGTATAGCAGATATAAGCTGTAAAGTCTGTTTCCCTTTTAAACCTTCTGTTGTGTAGTTGGTAGCGCCTTGGCTTAGTAATTATAAGTCTCAGGTTTAAGTCCCGGTCGGGATAAAAATGATTCATGGTTTCACATATGGTAATGTGCTTATTTGATTATTGTTGATCCCAAATGAGTTTGGGAGTCGAATTAAATGCGAAAACAATACCACGAGTGAGGTTGGAGGAAACTGTATTATGAACATAGTGACATTCAGATAGAATGTGTTCATCCCTAATATAGCAGATATAAGCTGTAAGGTCTGTTTCCCTTTTAGACCTCTGTGGTGCAGTTGGTAGCGCTTTGGCTTAGTAATTATAAGTCCCATATTCAAGTCCCGGTAGGAGTAAAGTGATTCATATATATATATATATATATATATATATATATATATATATATATATATATATATATATATATATATATATATATATTCCATTTTAAATTGCTTGCTTTATTGCAATGCTTCTCAGAACCTAAATTTCTTTTGCAATCTATCGTAAGAGTGTCTATATCTATCACAGATACGTGGGATGCTTCAGTCGAGGTTAGCGGCACAAAGAATTCTTGCCAAAAAGTATAGATGAAAATGTGCAAATGAAATAACAGGTCATTCAGTGTGTAAGTAACTTATATCTATACAGTGTGTGTGTGCGAGCAATGGGTCGTCCCGCCAGGAAAAGTTATATTCTGATAATTGAGAAACGTAATTATTTAGCCTGTCATTATCTACCCGTTCTTCTAGTATATGAAATATAAACATATATTTTTAAGCTTGAGGTATTTCATAATAATAATATTAGTACTCATGATAATATCGTTTTCTTGCATTTTTCAAATTATCTGTCAACAGTTGCTAGTATGTATGTATGAAATGTATGTATGTATGTATGTATGTTCTTTAAGAATATATGTGTGTGTGTGTGTGTGTGTGTGCGTGCGTGCGTGCGTGCGTGCGTGCGTGCGTGCGTGCGTGCGTGTGTGTGGGTGGGTGTGTGTGTGTGTGTGTGTGTGTGTGTGTGTGTGTGTGTGTGTGTGTGTGTGTGTGTGTGTGTGTGTGTGTGTGTGTGTGTGTGTGTGAGCCTTGCATAGATGAAAACATGTTGAATGTATATATGAATGTATGTAGATAGGTATGTAGGTTTATACATGTACGTGTGTTTGAGTGTACGTGCCTGTTTGTGTATGTGTGAGTATCCGGGGTTATTGAATACAGAACTCTCGATGGATAATTATTTACACATACCTTGAATAAATACAAAATGGAAATAACTGGCATGGTTTTTATCTCATGGCAGATTATAACTACATTAACCTGTCTCTTTCAGGCTAGTTAAATTTTCATCTAGAAATTGCGCCTCAGAGCTAGAGAAAATGATAGCACATGAATACCATCTCACAGCTTTGGGACAGGTTGGCTTTAATGGACTCATAATGCAAATGCGCTTTCCTCTAGATGGCATTTGCAATGCCAGCACAGCCACATAACAGCTAAAAGACATTACGGATATAATGGCCAACTATAAGTGTAATACACTGCATGGAAAGGAGTCTATCGAGAGAATAAAACTCCAACAACTTTTCTTCAAATTCCTTCATTAAGTAACCTTTATAATCCAAAAGTGACCCAACGAAGAGCTCTTTATTTTTATTTCTCTTTTAAGACTCACTTACAAGATGCAGTATAGTCGGTAGCTTTTAGCTTGTCCAGGGGATTTTACGAACTTTGAGTGTATATATATATATATATATATATATATATATATATATATATATATATATATATATATATATATATATATATATATATATATATATATATATATAGATAGATATATATAGATAGTATATATATATATATATATATATATATATATATATATATATATATATATATATATATATACAGTATATATATATATATTATATATATATATATATATATATATATATATATATATATATATATATATATATATATATATATATATATATATATATATATATATATATATATATATATATATATATATATATATATGGTAATGTGTTATATTCACTATAACCTTAAAGATATCTGATCCATTCATATCTTTATTATTATGCTGATGAAGAATTACTTTTACTGTTACCATATACTTGAACACATTATTCCATGATAGTTGCGCTTCATGGCCATTCCTATACATTTACCTTCATTCTTATACACAAAATATCGTACCCCTTTTCAGTTCATGAGGAGCACAAAGGAATCACTCAGAAATTCAGTTTGTATCTTCAGGAACACTATGAAAGAAAATATACTTTAGATATAGCGCAAAATAATATTTGAAAATGATCCTTTTGGGTATAAAAAGAAGCTGTTCAAGTCCAAAGAGATTCCTAAAACGGTTCAATTCCGCTTAAATATTCCGTTAAGAAAGCTTTACCCCAAGGCATATGGCAAGTATGCTGTAAATCTGAAACGTTCTGGAAATGGACTCACTTTGCGAACAGTCCACTCCACTGTATCCTGCTCTACACTGGCAACGTCCAAGGATACAATCGCCTCTGTCGTTACAACGTTGCGGACATTCTCCAACTCCAGGACCTCGGGTGATGACCATAGACACCTGATGAGGTTCACCGTCGTCGTTGTAAAGAGAAAGAAACCATTCCCCTGCCTCCAGCACCTCTTCAACAGCAATCTCCACAACGTTCTGGGAAAAAAAAGAGTTAGATTTTAAATGGTTTGTGTCAGACCATACTTAGATAGATAGTGCTACTTAAGATCGTCAATAAAACTAATGATAATATCGATACAGGTATTTCAACTTTCGAACCACAGAGTATGCTTACTGGAGATGCGCGTACATCCCTAGGGCGGGTACCACGAAGTATACGCATTATGTCATGCTGAGTGTGTGTTGGTAATGCACTCCTCCTGGCGTATAAACCTAATGACGTTCCTCTGAAAAGTAGAAGGATATCAAATAAGAAGGGTTCTTGTTGATAATATATAAGAGAAAAACTATTCTTCCTCTCTCTCTCTCTCTCTCTCTCTCTCTCTCTCTCTCTCTCTCTCTCTCTCTCCACTAAAATTAATTTGGAATTGCTGAAATGCTTGAGCTGCAATTAAGTATTTCAGCACGCAAGGCCTGCTCTTTGATATGAAAAACAAAGTTTACTATAACAGAAGAGAGAATAAGAATAAGAAATGTCCAATATATGAATAAATGAAACTGAAAATAAAATAAGAAATACAGATAATCTGGAATACATCGAGGATTCCTTAGGACAAAGAAAAATTTAAGTAAATAATGATACGATAGATCTATTTTTGCTTTTCTACTTATAATTAGTCAATGCGTGAGCGATTAAGCGTCATAGCAAAGCGACTACCGGAGATTTATGATCAGTTTATTTGTTTGGGGGCGTTTTATATTCCCAATATTAAAGGAAAAAAAGAAGCTTTTAAAGATGGAACGTTCTTTGTAGAAATTCATGACATCGAGTTTACGGCTTTTCTTTCTTCTTTGCACATGTTCAAGTATCTACGTCATACTTGAAAATTGGACAAAAAGAAAATAATACTTAGTACTTAACTCTCAAATGAAAAAAAAAAGCTAGAAAATATGATGAATGACAGTGTTCTTAATCGATATTGGTTATATTCATGACTCATCTACCTTTATACGTACAAGTAGAGAGTTTATAACTTAGCAAGTTCTCCCAAAATACACACACTCAAATACACACACACACAAAGACGTTGTGATGGAAAGGGCAAACCCACTCATCAGACAGGCACTTGATAAGGAGAAGACAGTGGTAATCTCAGGCATAAGTGAATCCCAGGAGCCAACATGGCAGGGGAGACTTGAAGAAAATAAAGCTAACGTTGTAGGCCTGATAAGAAAGCTTGGAGTAGTATGTGGTCCTGAGGATATTGTAAACATACACCAACTAGGTAAATATTCGAGGGAAGGAAAGCCGAGACCAACAAAAGTAACCTTTGAGAGAGGGGAGACATGTAGGGAAATATTGTTGAGAAAAAAAAGTCTAAAAGACCTTCAAGAATGCAAAGAAGTGTTCATTAGACGATACAGAACACAGGAAGAGATGGGAAAGATCAAAAACTTGTTGCAAGAGGCAAGAAGGTTAAATGATGAAAGAAATGAAGAAGAGAAGAAAAATTTTCGTTACGGAATACTTCCAGACAAAGGGGAGATAAAGAAGATAATGACAGAAGATCAGGGGATGGGGCCTCATTAAGATTGTTATACACAAATGCTGATGGATTAGCTGGTAAGGCAGTAGAATTAAAAGATAGGATTCACAACAGTAAGGCAGATATAGTAGCAATTACAGAGACTAAGTTGAGTGAGGACATAAACAGTGTCACAGTTTTTCCTAAGGGCTTCAGAATACTAAGGGTCGAAAGATCTGAGAGGACTGGTGGAGGGATAGCACTGCTCATAAGTGAGAGGATTCAAGTTGAAGAGATAAACTTGGCTATAGAAAGTGAGTTCAGGGAATTTCTTGTTGCTCGCATAAATACTGGGTCAGAGAGCATTATAATAACTGTTGTATACAACCCACCAAGGAACCAAAATAGGCTTGAAATTTATGAGGAAAGTCATATAGGTACGATTGAAGTCATAAACTCAGTTGTTAACATGGCGCGGGAGAAAAAATGTAGGATTTTGATTATGGGAGACTTTAATCATAAAGAGATAGATTGGATAAATCTTGACCCACACAGTGGTGAGGACTCCTTTGGGGCAAGATTCCTAGATTGCGTACAAGGGAATTTCCTACACCAACATGTAATGGAACCAACAAGAGCCAGGGGTGGGGATGAGCCATCACTACTTGATCTGGTGTTCACAGATAATGTGTTGGATATTGAAAATATTGAGTATGAACCACCAATTGGAAAGAGTGACCACTGTGTGTTGTTGATGGAGTATATCATTGAAGACATTCTTCCTGAGAGTAGAGGCACTGAGGACATGAGGAGGAACTATCAGAAAGGAGATTACATCAAAATGAATGAGCTTTTTGCAGTTATTGACTGGAGAACCTTATTTTACAACAAATCTGTACAAGAAATGTATGACATCTTTTGTGAGAAATATGGGAAGATAGTAGATTGCTGCATACCTGTCACCAAAGTAGGTGTAATTCATGCCAGAGAGAAATGGTTCGATAATGGGTGTAAAAGAGCTAAGGAGTGGAGAGACAAATGCTGGAAAAGGTATAGGAGGAGAAAAAACATAAATGCCTGGCAAACCTACAAGAGAGCAAGAAACGACTACCTAAGTAAAAGGAGAGAGGCAGAGAAAGATTATGAGAGGGACATCACCAGGAAGGCTAAAGAAAATCCCAAGCTTTTCCACAGCTTTATCAGAGGAAAACTGAAGGTAAAATAACAGGTTTTAAGGCTAAAGAGAGCGGATGGAAGCATCACTGAGACGGACGAAGAGATCTGCAAAGAATTGAACAAGGAGTTTCAGTCAGTATTTACAGTAGAAAATACCCCACCCCCTCAGATTGCAGTGATAGAAGCTCAAGGGCCGGTATTAGAGAACATCAACCTTACAGCCACAGAGGTATGCAAAGCGCTGATGGATTTAGATGTTCATAAAGCTACAGGTCCTGATGACATATCCCCTCATGTGCTTAAAAAATGCGCAAACACAATATCAGTGGCACTAAGTATCATATTTAAGGAGTCATTGGAGTCGGGGGAGATTCCAAGATGCTGGAAACAAGCAAATGTGATACCTATCTTCAAAAAGGGAAGGAGGGATACGGCTCTGAACTATAGACCAGTTTCCTTGACCAGCATAGTTTGCAAACTTATGGAGAAACTACTAAGGAAACATATCTCTCTTCACTTGGAATCCTTCAACTTTTTGTCAGTGAGGCAACATGGCTTCAGAGAAGGAAGATCAACAGTAACAAACTTATTAGAATTTTATGATGAGGTAAGCCAAATCTTACAGGAAAGAGAGGGCTGGGCAGATTGCATATTCCTAGACTTCCAGAAAGCGTTTGACACTGTTCCACATGGGAGACTTATTAGGAAGCTGCAATCAATGGCTAGAATAGGTGGAAATGTCTTGGAATGGATAATAACTTACTTAGAAGGAAGGGAACAGAGGGTTAGAGTAAGACACTCAGTGTCTGAATGGAGAAGAGTTAGAAGTGGAGTTCCACAGGGTTCAGTTTTAGGGCCACTTTTGTTCCTTGTATATGTAAATTTTTTAAATTAAATTTTTAAATTTAACCTTTATTTCCATTTCAATACAATGGGTATTCGTCAGCCAGGGCAAGCCCCAACCCCCCACTGTGATGTCCAACCACAGCAGTTCCTGCCAGAGTCTGTAAATTCATTCATGAATATGTTTGCAGATGATGCAAAGATTGTGAAGAAAGTAAAAAACGAGAACAATGGTAGAGAACTTCAGGAGGATCTAAATAATCTGCATGAGTGGTCAGAAAAGTGGCTAATGAAATTCAATACCTCAAAATGTAAGGTAATGAGAATGGGTACAAGTGCAAGAAGGCCCAAGCTTGACTACTCGGTGGCTGGAGTACAACTTCAGGAGACAGAAAATGAGAGAGATCTAGGAGTAAACATATTGGCAGATTTGTCTCCAGAAATACATATAAATGGCGTAGTAAGGGCAGCATATGCATTCTTATCAAATGTAAGGGTAGCCTTCAGGCACATGGACAAGGAAATGTTCAGAAATATTTATGTAACCTATGTGAGGCCAAAACTCGAATATGCAGCCCCCTTTTGGAATCCGCACTTGAAAAAGCACATAGCTAAGCTTGAAAAAGTTCAAAGACATGCCACGAAACTGGTGCCAGAAATACGCAATCTCGGTTATGATGAGAGGCTGAGGGAATTAGACTTGCCATCACTCGAAGCTAGAAGAGTAAGGGGGGATATGGTGACAGTCTTTAAATTCCTTCATGGTTATGATAGAGTGGATAGGGATCGATATTTCGATATGGCTGGCTCTAGAACTAGAGGTCATAGTTTGAAGCTTCGGAAGAAAACTTGTTTGCAGGATGTAAGGAAATACTTTTTCAGTGTAAGAGTAGTTGATAATTGGAATTCGCTAAGCGAGGAGGTAGTTAATGCTACCTCAATCCATAGTTTTAAGGACAGGTATGATAAGTATCACTAAGTCTAAAAATGGAACCGATCAGGAGACGGGAAGATACGAGCTTTGGGCTCTTTCCCGTAAACACAATTAGGTAATCACAATTAGGTAATCACAAGTAAGAGTAGTTGATAATTGGAATTCGCTAAGCGAGGGGGTAGTTAATGCTACCTCAATCCATAGTTTTAAGGACAGGTATGATAAGTATCACTAAGTCTAAAAATGGAACCGATCAGGAGACGGGAAGATACGAGCTTTGGGCTCTTTCCCGTAAACACAATTAGGTAATCACAATTAGGTAATCACATTTGATAACTGTTTTCTAATTCCTTCATGGTTTTGACAGAGTGAACAGATAGCGATATATTGATATGGGTGTACCTTGAACTAGAGTTCATAATTTGAAGCTTCGAAAGACACCTTGTCTGGAAGATGTAAAGAAGAAATTCTTTAGTGTAATAATAGTTGATAATCGGAATTCGTTAAATGATGAAACATTAAATTCCAGATACATTCATAGCTTTTAGGATAGATGTAGAAAGTATTAGTGAGCAAAAAATGAAACCGAAGAGTTACCAGCATAAGGCTATATCCCCTGAATACAATTGCGTAAATACACACACAGTCTGCATATATATATATATATATATATATATATATATATATATATATATATATATATATATATATATATATATTATATATATATATATATATATATATATATTTATGTATGTATGTATGTGTGTGTGTCTGTGTGTGTGTGTGTATGTGTGTATGTGAATGTATGTGTGTGTGTGTGTGTGTGTGTGTGTGTGTGTGTGTGTGTGTGTGTGTGTGTGTGTGTGTGTGTGTGTAATTATGGTAGAATTCCTTTCTTCTTCCAGTCCCAACTGTTCTTTCAAACAATTCCTCTTCAACCTCTTTTTCTTAAGTTACGATTTTTTTTTAGTTTAGTTTTGTTTTTCTTTTCTTTTTTTCTAATCTTAATGTATATCTCTGAGTGATATCGGTGGCCAGGTTGGTTCTTGCCATCACGATGCTTGTGCTTTATGTATAAGATATGAAAAGAAAATGAAAGATATAGTGACTAACAAATTTCACTGGTATTATCACCTAAGTCAATGCCACACTCGCTTTGGCAAAACTTTCAATCTTTTTGATCAATATCTATCGCAGATCGTAGCAGCTAGGCTTACTCATGCCTCTGCCAAGACATTTTGGTTATTATGCTTGGTTTCGGTTTTACGTCACGAACTCCCTTTTCAACTAAGGGCTAGGACGGTTGAATTCTTGCAAAGGACTTATTTTGGCAGATGTAATCGTTACCCTGAGTGTATGCCCCTGCAAAACCTCAGTCCGTGACGGGGCGCGAATCCTCGACCTGCCACCTCAGAGTCGCGGACACTACCATTTTGCCAAGGAGACTATATTTTGGTTATTGTGTAAATAAAAAAAAATGAAGTAGAAAAATTAATTACTTAACACACTTAAGTAGTTATATTGCCAACGTTGTTGCCAGGCTTGTATTGACATAAGTGGTCATAATTTTATCAAGTATAAATGTAGTAGGTTGACCGATGGCACTAGCCGCCCGTTGCGAGACTACGGCTGAAGGTCTTTTTGGACCTAAATCAGGACTTTCCAGCACAGTTCTTTTTCTATGCCTACACCAAGATCGAATAGGCTTGGATAATCGTTACGCATCTCATATTATCCCTTCCAAACTTTTGTGACACACACACACACACACACACACACACACACACACACACACACACACACACACACACACAAACACACATATATATATACATATACACACCGTGGCTCAAGCGGTAGCATTCGCGACTTTGAGGCGTCAGGTTGAGGGTTCGCGCACCATCACTGTCCGAGGTTAGCAATGGCATGCACACAGGTTAGCAAGATGGCAACCGTCCTAGCCCTTGGTAGAAAAGGTAGTCCGTGACGTAAAACCGAACAAACATATATATATATATATATATATATATATATATATATATATATATATATATATATATATATATATATATATATATATATATATATATATATATATATATATATATATAAGTGCGGGTGTGTATGTGAGTGTATGCATGTATGTATGTATGTATGTATGTATGTATGTATGTATGTATGTATATAATAAATATATATATATATATATATATATATATATATATATATATATATATATATATATATATATATATATATATATATATATATATATATATATATATATATATACAGCGGGAACAGAAGATTTGATTTTTACCTTGGAATCGTAAGGACGATCCTGATATCCGTTGGATCTGAAAGAGTGAGGTGTAGATTCCAATAGCCGTAGGGTGCCAATTTGAAACTGGCCTCCTCTCCAATCTGGAGAGCGGAGAAGGAGGCTCCGTCAGGAGGAGCTACTTGATGAGGTCGAATCACCGAGATGCTTCCTAAGGGAGGAAACTTGAGATTAATTTCTACAACATATTATGACACTGAACAAATCTGATCTCAACTTGAATACGAATGTAATGATGAGACATATTTTGCAACTTGACTAATTTCATGCCATTGTTCTTCTTCCTCTAATGGTCGTTTGTTATAATCAATTGTTCATTATTAATCTATCTGAAGTAAATTGAGATGATCACAAATCTCTGAAATTACATTTAGCACATATTACAACTCTATTAGATCTATATTATTGAAAAACAACTGCTGCTACTTCCATCAAGTATTATAGCGTAATATAGCCCTTCAAAAATATATCCATACATACTATGAGAAGACTTACATACCTTTTCTGAGTACTTACTCTTACTTCAAGACTACAGACATACAAGCAATTTTTTTTTTTTAATGGTATTTCAACGATGAGCTTGGTGCTAACCGGTGACCAAATCTCTCTCTCTCTCTCTCTCTCTCTCTCTCTCTCTCTCCTCTCTCTCTCTCTCTCTCTCTCTCTCTCTCTCTCTCTCTCTCTCTCTCTCTCTCTCTCTCTCTCTCTCTCTCTCTCTCTCTCTCTCTCTATCTATCTATCTATCTATCTATCTATCCATCTATCTGTCTATATCTCTATCTATTTATCTATCTATCTCTCATTCTTTCTCTCACATAATTATAATAATAATAATAATAATAATAATAATAATAATAATAATAATAATAATAATAATAATAATAATAATAATAAAAATAATAATCGTCTTATAATATAAAGCTCTTTTTTTAAAAGACAATAATAAAAACCACTTCCCATGATATCCACTCCAAGGCATTGAGTGCATAAGTGAGTGCAAGCAAAAACACAAGAATTGCAAAGGAAATTTATAATGCCATATAGGCCATCATGAATTATTCCAAAGAGAAAGGAGACAATATGAAGCAAGGAATTAATTAATCAGCAGGGTAATATATATATATATATATATATATATATATATATATATATATATATATATATATATATATATATATATATATATATATATATATATATATATATATATATATATATATATATATATATATATATGCAAGAAAGAAATCATATCAACAACATTTAAAAGAGAGCAACATGCAAGCAAAACATTAAGGAATGTGGAAATAGGTAAAAGAACTTTTGATACTAAACATAGCAAAATCTTACGCATACATGTTGATTGATATACAGGGCATAGAAGTTGGAAGAAACGATAACAAAATGTCTTACGTTTCTAGGGGCTGTCCCGTCGTGATGAATATCAAAGCTATGATGTTGAATACACAGACGACAATAAAACAGACCTGTAAAACTCTCTCCATATCTAACTGGTTGGCAGCAAGTTAGTCAAACTACGCAAGTTATTTGTATTATAAAATTAATATGTGTAGTGGTTCAGTTCAAAATGACTAAACAATGAAATTAATTTTAAATATGGGCTTGCTGACGTAAAGGGAGACATAAGTGATACTCTCTGGCTTATTAATCTTTGTTAGATGGCATAGCAAAGCAAGCACAGAAGCATTCTTGCTAATATAGGATGTTTGAATGTTATCAACTACTCTGAAAGCAATATCGTATCTAACAGCAAGTATTTGTAGGTCATAATGTTTTTTTCGCTTATATATATATATATATATATATATATATATATATATATATATATATATATATATATATATATATATATATATATATATATATATATATATATATATATATATATATATATATATATATATATATATATATATATATATATATATATATATATAAACAATAGAGCAGTAACATTGTTTATATATATATATATATATATATATATATATATATATATATATATATATATATATATTATATATATATGTATGTATTTATGTATTTATATATGTTATATGTATGTATGTATGTATGTATGTATGTATGTATGTATGTATGTATGTATGTATGCATGTATGTGTGTGCGTGTGTGTGTTTGTGTAAGTGTGTGCGTGGCTACGGAAGGAAATTGAAAGAACATTTTCTATCCTTAACGTTCCCAAGTTCATAACTTATCTTAAGAGGAATTTGAGTTGCAGAAACGAATTACTCTTGTTACCATTATTATTACTAGCGTTATTATTATTAATAATAATTATTATTTTGATTAAAAAAATAATAATAATAATAATAATAATAATAATAATAATAATAATAATAATAATAATAATAATAAAAATATATTATTATTATTATTATTATTATTATTATTATTATTATTATTATTATTATTAATTGATCTTTAGTGAGCGCTATTAAGTATTTGACGATAACTGCAATAGAGCTAGTTTTCTGAAGTTAGATGTAACTTCCCTCCTATCCTGATATGATGAGTATAAAAACATTTTGAAAGAACTCTTGAAGAGAGACTCACGTTTACATTAATTTCCCCCAAGGAAAAATATAACGCAGATCGAGAACCTCTGCAGGTGTTCTTCACCTTTCAAAGGCATATTTTACCTTTAAGACATTTCATTATGACAGGGCGGAAAAGCCAAGAGCGTTTCATATGCTGCTTGTCAAGTTTTGCGTCATCTACAAAGCATATTGCAAAACCTCTTTCTCGCAATATGTAAGGTACTTACTATCATTCTTACCCTGTGTAGGGTAATGCAGATATGTTTTAACGATATAATGGTTTCCATGTGTAATAAAGTACGAAAGTAATTGATATCGTTCAGCTTGTTACCTTAATGCCAGCGTTCGAAACCATTAAGGTATTCCTCTTCAAAGCTTCCAAGGAGATTAATATTTCCAAACATTGATTTAGAAGGCTTTTCAAAGCATATATATATATATATATATATATATATATATATATATATATATATATATATATATATATATATATATATATATATATATATATATATATATATATAAAGAAAATGTGTAAATATATGATTCCAACATTTTATATGTTAACGCATATTACAAAATTGTCTTTACTGGAGGTCTCAAAATTTTGGATAAAAAAGACTTCGACAACTTTTACCTTCTCACTATAATATAAGTAGGTCAATCTTTGTTTATCTACCAGTATGCGCGCTTGTTTGTGGGCGTTTATATTTGAAACATATATATATGTGTGTGTGTGTGTGTGTGTGTGTGTGTGTGTGTGTGTGTGTGTGTGTGTGTGTGTGTGTGTGTGTGTGTGTGTGTGTGTGTGTGTGTGTGTGTGTGTGTGTGTGTGTGTGTGTGTGTGTGTGTGTGGCAACTCATGCCTGGGTGTATGTTCTACATGTGTATAGTTTTTAACTGTTAGTTTAGGTAGAGTGATCTACATTATGTATATTATCTGACCATTGTAGTGCTGATGAATTGAAAATACTGAAATATTTACCTGCTTCATCGTTATCTTGAGGATCGTGGTCACGACTATCGTCTGTATATATGACCTGGTGGGGATTGACCGATGGAAGCCATATCGTTTCTATATATGGTGTAAGTGTTGAGGTGGTCACGGTGCTACTGCCCGTGGTTTCTGTAGGATCTCCATGATGGTGCCGGTGAGGATGATTCCGATGGAAAAAATGAATGGGGGGATCTAGGCTGGTCGTTGACGGCGTTGTCGTGGTAGGTGCAATGGATGGGGTTGACGTGGTGGTAGAAGAAGTGTTTGTAGGGGGTGAAGGAGATGGTTGAGGATGATCGTCACCTCGATACCTCGTACTGGGATTTGCTGCGACACGGTCGGGCGATATTGGGATATTCTCGCTTCCACTGCATTGGCAGGAACATTTGCATGAGGGATCTTGGGATTCCCACTGTTCGCCGCCCGGCATAATGTTACGATCTGAAACATAGACGTGTCCATCACTGACACGTTCTTCGATCGCAGGTTTATTGGTATCGTCATCGTCGCACGCTTTTCCTTTTTTCTCCGTGATCTCAACTGAGTCTCTTTCCAAATCCCCTGTAACGCCGATTACGTGGTTGTTGTAGGAAAGCGAAAGTTGACTATCATTTTTGTGCATAAATGGCTCGTGGTCATGTTCGCTGCCGTCCTTTTCTTCATGAAGGTGTTCATCTAGGTCATCCACTCCTTCATAATGCTCATATTCAGCCCCTTCTTCATAAGATTCGTAATCTTTTTCATTAGCATCTTTGTATTCATATGGCTCATTTGTATCGTAATCATCTGCAACAAAGGATTCTGTTCCTTCTTTAACTCTTCTTTGATTGTGGACACTAATTAGGTCTGTATATTCTTGATCATCTGACGACAGATCTCCTTTACCTTGGTTATTATTTTGCAAGGATTCTACCTTACCCAAATTTTCCAGGGGATTTCCATTTGGATTGTTTTCTGACAGAGAATTGTGTTCCTGAATGGACAGAGAGCCCTCACTACTACTGTCAAATTCTTTATCTCCGACGTCATCTGACGCAATTTGTGTTAAAAGAGATCCTGAGGCTGATTTCTCGTTCTCGATTTCAAGAGTTTTTATATGGTTCCTCTCTTCTTCTTCCAGGTCCTCTACGTATTCTTTATCCTCGTTAGAAATAATATCATGGTCAACGTGAGTGAACTGTGATGGCCACGAAGGAGGCGGAAGAAGAGAGGTGAGGGTATCATTATCTATATTAGCTTCTTTGGAAAAACTATTTGTAGATGGGAAAGATACATGGCTAAATAATTTTTCTCTTGGGTTTTTGGGATTTATATCGTTAATACCAATTGATTTTAACACAGCTATTGAGCTGTCATCCATCTGTTCTTTCACTTCCAAGTCAAATCTTGCATCTAATGAGAGATCTTCCATAGCAGGGGGGTAAAAAGAATCATCTTGAAGGCTGTAAGAATTTTCATTACTCTCTTTGAGGGTCGAAAGGATACTGATATCTGAGAAAGGTGTTGGCAAGATTGCTTCATCTTCAAGATGCTCCTCAATTTCCTCTGTCTTATTTGGTTCAATGTCGATGACTTGTTCTAATTTGTTTTCATTCCTTAACAGGATTTTCTCTTCCTTGGGTTTTTCTACATTATCCTCTATTGTTATTTCTTTATAATCAAATGATGACAATTGTTTAAAATCTAAAGTAAATTTTGCATCATTTGGATTACCATTGTCAGAGGAAAAAGATTCGTGTTTTTCTGAATGTTTTGGCAGTTCCACTTTGCCAAATTCTTTCTGAGTAAGCGAAGGATTCACAAGGCTCTGGTTGTCTCCTTGAACTTCTTCCTCTAATTTTTCATGTATCTGCGCGTCAAAATCCATTTCCTGGGAAAGTTTGGATGACGTGGATGATTGAACCTTAGACCAATTTGCTGGGAAGGTTTCTTGTTCTATACTCGGTTCTGGCGTGGGTGTAATGGATTGTTGATATTCAAAATTGAAATCATAGGCTGGGAGAGGTGGTGAAGGTGATGTCATAGATGTCGGAGAGGAGCTCGTAAAAGTGTCATGATTAGATGAGTTTTGAAATTTTTTTTGTTGGTGACTGTGACTTTCGCTGCTATCATCCTGAGAGTTGTGCTGGCTTTCGTGGTCCCTATATGAAATATCTTTATCATATAAATGTGCTTTTTCTGCGAGCTCACCGTGAATAATTTTATGTACATCTTTCTCCAAGTCAACATTAAAGGCTTCATTACTGTCAATCATTCGCAATGCTGAGACTTCTGGCTGCACATACATATCTTGTGTCTCATTTAATTGCGGCGTCCCAAGCATTTCCACCATGTCAAGCAAGTCGTTTTCTCTAGAATGCTTTGGGTCAGCTTTGTGATCATGATGTACAGACCAACTGCTTCCTTGGGTCTCTTGGATACCTCCAGAATATTTGGAGTTAGTGGATTCTAAATCTCCCAGGCCATCCGATTCATATTTTTTTCTATCCTCCTTTGATCGCTCAGGCTCATTTTCTTCAATGGAATCTTGAAATATTCCTTTCTTTGTTGTTGTTGTTGTTGTTGTTTCTCTCTCTAAATCTAATTCATATTCCATGTCTCTTAGTGCTCTCTCTGTACTTAAATTCCAGCTTTCCTGCTCATCTATTCCTGAAATTAATTCTTGGTTCTCTTCCAATGGGTAACTGTCAGTTTGTATTATTTGTATACCATTCACTGGAGTGCTTTTGACATGATTTACCTTGTTCATGACACCCGTGTTATTATATAAGGGACTGATTGCGCTCACATCACTTTCTGAGAATATATCCGAATTTTCTGACGTAAGATGTTTTTGTTCTTTTAAAATATTTTTATGTTCTTCCTTAGTTTCTGAGACTAGCTCTAACGATTGCTTAAAGCTAATAAATTTTTCAGGATCATGATGATTCAGAGTGCTGCCTATGGTATCAAAAGTCGTACTTATTTCTGCCTGAAAAGGATCAGACTCGATTATTGCTGCTTCAGTATTGGATATCACTTCAGTGCCGTTATGTCTAGGATCAGTAACTGAAGTCAGTAAAGAATATCGTGTAAAACTTTCATCATGAATGCTAACAGCTGGCGTTGATGATATCACTGAAGTCAAAGAAGATGTGACAGAGGTTGTTGTTAAACGAACATCAGAAGTATCGGAAGTCCAGTCTATGACTGGTGTTGATTCGAAGAGGATATCTAGAGTTCCAGTTCCTAAGGTCTGCGTGACACTGTTTTCTTGAAATGAAGGCAAGATGGTATAAGTGGAGAGAGTTTCTGGGCCCTCATGATATTCATAGTCAGAGTCGGTTGCATTTTCTTGAGCAACATTTTTTTCGTCATATTGAGGTGGGAGTTTACTTTCTAAATGGGATCTATGAAGTGTTGCTGAAGTTAAGTACTTCTCGTTCGAAACTGAGTCAGCGAGTTTATTTTTAGAATGAGATAAGTCTGTATCATTATTCCAAATATAATCTTCATCACTATTATCAGGGTTCGCTACTGGATTCATTCTTTCTTCACTTTCATACAAATCTAAGCTTTGAAGATGAAAATGTTTGGTGTACTTAGTATCATTATTCTCACTCCCTAACGCAACGTGCTCTGTATCAGGAGGGCGTGTCATAATAACTGGGTTCAGCTGAGGGAAGATTATATCTGATACATCTTTCGTTTCCCTCGGAGGAACTGATGCCTCTAATATCACTGGACTATTCATGAGGCTTGTGGAGTTGACTTTTAAAGGAAATGTGGATGGTAGAGAATAATTATATGCAAGTGACGATATCAGAGGGATTGAAGTCTTGAAAGAAGAAGAGGTGGAGGTACTGGAAGAGGTGGAGGAAAGAGGAGATAGGGTAGAAATGAGGGGGTTAATAGGGTGAATAGTTAGAGCTGGAGTCTTGGTTGGGGATAATGAGATTTCTTCATCTTTGCTGGTAGAAGAAAGGGACAAAGCTGACCTCTTGCGGCGATTTTGGTGGGTTGGGTTATGTGCAGCAACTGTTTGTCGTATTTTCAAGAGGTTTTCTGCCACACCATTATCCTGATTTAATAGTATGAGTTTTTCCTGCAACATTGCGAGGGGAATCAAGCCAAAATACTGATGTTTTTGTTGTTCTTTCTCTTTCATTTCCACTGAGCTTTTGGTTCTTTCTTCCTCTTCCCAAGCCAAGCCAACCCCTAGATCATTACCTGAACTTATGATCTCTAGTACACCTATTCCATTGTCACTGGGCTTTGACACTTGCTGCCTGGCAGATACTGATGGCATTTCTATGACGAAAGATGATAGTTTAACAGAAGCCAAGTGGCCAGTAGTGGATACTGCATCCTTTCCATTACCTGTGAAATACTGGTTGTAAACATTCACTAATGGAAATAATAAAATATAGCATGCACATAATCTAATTTATCAAAGAAAAGACATATAATGCTGCCCACCATAAACGGTAGTAGAGGAAGCAAAAACGGCAGCAGCAGCAAAGGCAAGTACTCCTGGATACCAAACGGACTTGCAATGCTACTGCTACTGCTGCTGTTATCACTAAAACTGATACTACTACCAAGTTGTTGCTTAGGACGGGGTACAGCAACAGGCTGAGAAGGTAATATGGGTGCTGAAATGACGTGAGCAATGTTCATGCCACGGAGGCGTGCACTGGCGTAGGTTATGGAGACACTACACCAACAATCATGCTTGACAAAGAGCTGACGAAGGGTGCCAGAGGTGTCCCGCATGGGGTGTTCGGAGACCAATATTTACCTGTTGATGAAGAAGTCTGGCGAGGGGGTGGAAGGTTAATCGAAGCTGAGGAGTCTATACCTTGTTCGATCCTAACCATGTCCTCTTCGCAGCTTTCGGATCTCTGCCATCCACCTACCTGAGAGGCTGTTGCATGGAGAAAAAAAAAGATAAAATACTTTAATAAAATAAAGAAATTACGTACTTATTGTTTTTACAAAATGCAAACTGTACGATACCTATCTATCTATCTATCTATCTATCTATCTATCTATCTATCTATCTATCTATATATATATATATATATATATATATATATATATATATATATATATATATATATATATATATATATATATATATATATCTTTTTCTTACTTCTAATCCTTCTAGCTACTCATATTTCGTGTTTTCCTCTCTTGGTAAATCTGACCTGTTTAAGATGTCAATCTTCTTTTTCGCCCACCCTCCATCAGTTCCTCTTACTCAGTGCTGCCTTTGGTACAATTAGCATACTCAATGGAATGATTTGCTTAACTTCCTCTTTGACTTCCCATGGGGTGACTACTGTATTCTGCTTCGCAACCCTTATTAAAAGTTGCCAAGATCATAACTTTAAGCCGGTCATCTCCTCTGTGAAAACTTTTCTCCCCCTAATCCTTCAGGCCAGGGATCAGGCATAATGGTTGTACAAAACCATTCTTTCTGATTTTACCTGCTCTACTTTTATTACAGCTAGGAATCGCTGTACTGCTCAGATTTGAAGGTCTACAGCTTCAATTTTAGGAAGGAAAGTTGATGACCTTAAGTCCTCTCCCACTGATAAATGTTTCTGGTTTTTACCAAAAACCTCTCCAAAAACTTTTGTAACTCAAGCTTTCCCCCTCTCATTCGTTCTGATGGTTCTATAGCTTGATCTCTCACTGACTAAGCCACTCTCTTTGGCTCTAATTTTTCATTCAACTCTTCTGTAAGCTATTCCAGGAGACCTGTTCCTCGTACTTTACCACTCTCTAACCTTATTCTCTCTTCACACAAAGTCCATAAGATTCTTTACTCTCTAAACCCAATGGTATCCCTGCAAGCTTCCTTAAGGAGATTGCAGATGAATTGGCTCCCGTGCTTTGCAATCTGTTTCGCCCCATTCTTGCAACCAGTACCTATCCTTCATCTTGGAAGCATGCTCTAGTTCAACTTGTCCCTAAGATGAAAGGCCACTCTATACCTCCCAACTACCAACCTATTGCCCTAACTTTTTCAATTGTTAAACTATTCGAAATTTTGCTCAATTCTCACTTCTTGAAACGTCTTGAATTTAACTCACTTATCTCCGATAACCAGTATGGCTTCCACAAGGCCAGATCCACTGGTGACCTCCAGTCTTATCTAACTCATGTACATTGTTGTCGCTCATGATACATCCAAGGCTTTTGACAGAGTCTGGCACAAGGCTCTGTTGACCAAACTCCCTGCTTATGGCTTTACCCGTTCTCTCTGTTCTCTGATTTACAGTTTTCTTTCTGACCGTTTTATAGCTGTGATTGTTGACTGTGCAACATCTATCTCATTCCCTGTTACCAGTGGTATTCCACAGAATTTTGTTTTTTACTTAAATTTAATGCCTCCAAGTGACAGCTTCTGCCTGTCTCTCTATCTTCTTCTCCTCCTGATTGCTCTATTGTCTTTTAAACTAAAGAAATTTTACCTCTTAAATATCTTTAACATATTCTCAATCCAGATACCCTCTAACTTGTCTATGAGGAGTCACATAATCCAAATTTCTAAATCTGCATAAAAA
>JAXCGZ010012321.1:12500-22500 GCA_037179515.1 Halocaridina rubra | reverse complement strand
AATAGTACGGGCGTCCAGCCTTAATTCACCAGTCACATTTTGTGTCTACCTCCATAAGGGGGATTAACAGTGACACATAAAATATAAACACACATTTCCTCCCATTATTCAGAATGAAATTTAAACATTTATGTACACTATCTAACGACGCACTATTCAAATATTAGTTTGTGATCATATTTGCCACATTATTCAATGGAAAGTTCTAACCTACTTAGTTTGTGATCATATTTTCAGCATGAAATTAAAGACAATGCTTTCCAAAATTAGATCATAATCGTATTTACCACTGAGTTCTTGTCATGAAAGATTATATTTGTTTTAAGGGAATGAATTTGTGCATCTATTTTGGATTCCTCTTAAAGACTTAATGACTTGTAAGAGGCAGCTGGGAACCAACATTACATACGTTGGTTACAATGAATTCAAAAGGAGTAAGCATATGGAGAATATATGGTATTATTTTCTCTGAGTGATGTGGTGTTGCTGTTTGCAGCTTTATGTAAAACTGTCAATTCACATTTAAGGGGGCAGATAGAAGCATTTTGGAACTGAGGACTTAAGGCTGCATGACATGTTAACGTTCAACAGTGGGCTCAAACAAGGATTTGTTATTTTCCAAGTCGATTACTCTAATCATTCCATTAAGTGGTCCCCTTCCTCGGAGTGATATACAGATACATGTTGATCCAAAGGTTTTTAAATGAGTATTATTAATTTTGCAACACATGAAGTGATCTCTAGGCATGTATTAAATATATTAATTCTTATTTATCTTGACTGAAAATTATCTGCTGGGTTGCAATTACAAAAAATGGTATTATCACTTTTGCAACACATGAAGTGATCTCTAGGTCTGCATCAAATAGATTTATTCTTATTTTTCTTGACAGAGAATGATCTGCATGGTTGCACAGCAAAAACTGGTTCTTAAACTTACACAGCATAGAGGACATAACGGTTAGCAAAAATGTCATAAATGGGTCATCACATATGAACTTTTCATTGTACACTGAGTACAATTCATTATCATCATCATGAGTTATTCTCTGACACAGAGCAACCTGTAGTTTTGAAGGCGGTGGAAGGTCAAGTGCTGTGGAATCGATGTATGATGATGATCGGGAACGGATAGGGACTCCGCAGTCGTGGATTTTTTGGTGAAACACCTTAAAAATACATACCCAAAAATGCCCTGCACGGGTATATCAAACCAAATAATGCACAGAAGACATCATAAAGCCTGGACTTGGGAATAAACAGTAGGACACTGTCTACTAATAAAGTGCATATTATAGAACAGACCAGACGTCTGTATGTTTATTGATATACATTATTAGAGACCAAATAGATTTAAGTTGTGCTAAATTTGCATTTTGGAGGGTAAATTTCAAGGTTGTAGAGAGTAATTATTAACACAGACACACTAGCAACTACATATTCTGGCATGAGGGTTGGCATGCCTGGTGGTAGTAATGGTTCTGCCCTTAACTTTGAACCTCCTAATAGATCTGCTTCTTTCACTCTTCACTTTTCTAACATTCGTGGCCTGAGCTCTCATCATTCTTTTGTGAAACAGCACTTTGGCAGTTCCCTCCCTAATCTCCTCCTTTTCTCTGAAACCCAGTGGTATAGCCATGCTTCCATTAACCCATTTCAAATCACTCACTAAGATCTTTTTCCTCTCTTATGTTCCAAAGGTGGGATCTGTACCTACTGCAACACGAACCCTACTATTGCAAGGCTCATATACCTTGATTTGCCTGACTTTGATGTTCTCTTGCTGAAAATTTATTTCTCCACTGCCACTGTATTCCTTTGCTTCTACAACTGTTCTCCAAGCTCCACTGACTTCGTGTCTTTCTTTGAATATTTGTTCTCTTGCCATAAGTCCTTGCTATTTTCTCACCTGCAAGCCGAATATTTCTACATTGGAGACTTCAATGTACACCACAGTGAGTGACTTAATTCTTCTCACATTGATGTGAGAGGAAGTGAGGCCCTTGCTTTCTCTATTATTCATGATATGGAGCAAATTTTCAAACATCACATTTATGTTCAAGATCGACACAAACATGTAGCCAACACTCTTCACCCTTTATAATACTCTTATTTTGTGCTTTCCTTCTTGATAAATCTGACCTCTCTGTGATCTCAATCTCTTCCATTTTTGCTCCCCCTCCATCAATCCCTCCTACTCAGCACTGCCTTTGGAACTTTGAGAGTTCCCAATGTGAAGATTTTGTGTTACTTCCTCTTTGACTTCCTATGGGATAACTATTGTTTTTGGTCCCTGATCAGGCAACCTTAAATGTTGCGGAGATCAAAACCTCGGGAATGGAGGTGTACATCCCCTCCTCTATGAAAACTTTTCTCCGCATAAACCTTAATTTGACCATGCCTGCTCCATGGCTATTCAGGCCAGGGGTCGGGCACATAGGTCATACCAAGCCTATCCTTCGGATTTAACTCACTCTTCTTTTATTGTATCTAGGAATCGGTATACTGCTCTGATTCAAAGGTGTAAATCTTCCTTTATAAGAGGAAGAGTTGATGACCTTAAATCTTCTCCCATTGACAAATGTTTCTGGTCCTTAGTCAAAAACTTCTCGAAAATCTTCTGTTACTCAAGCTTCCCCTCTCTCATTCGTTCTGATGGTACTATAGCTGCTCTCCAACTGACAAAGCCACTCTCTTTGGCTCTCAATTTTCTGCCAACTCTTCCGTAAACAAATACAATACACCTGTCCCTCAATCTTTACCCCTCTCTAACCCTATGCTCTCCTTTATCCTTTCTTCACGCAAAGTCCATAAAGTTCTTCATACGCTAAAGACGAACAAGGCATCTGATCTCGATGGCATCCCTTCAAGGTTCCTTAAGGAATTTGCAGATAAAATGGCTCCCGTGCTTTGCCGTATTTTTTGCCTAAATCTGTCAACCAGTATCTATTCTTCATGCTGGAAGCATGCTCTAGTGCAATCTCTTCCTAAGAAGGGAGATCACTCTATTCATTCAAACTACCAACTTATTTCCCTAACCTCTTCTATCGCTAAAGTTTTCAAAACTTTGCTTAATGCTCACTTTTTGAAACATCTTGAATCTAACTCACATATCTCCAGTCACCAGTATGGCTTCCACAAGGCAAGATCAGGTAGAGTCATCTTCTCTGAGGAACTATGGGGAATCTTTTGTTGTTGGCCTTTATATCTCTAAGTTTTTTTGCCAGATTCTGGCACAAGGCTTTGTTTGTCAAACTCCCTGCCTATGGCTTTACCCCTTCTCTCTGTTCTCCAATTTTCAGTTTTCTTGCTGATATTTTTATATCTGTGGTTGTTGACGGTGCAACACCTAGCCCATTTCCTGATTCCAGTGGTGTTCCAAAGGGCTCTGTTCTTTCACCTATTATGTTCCTTCTTTTCATCAATTATCTTCTTTAGTGTCCATTTTCCTCTCCTCTTCATGCCTTTGCCAACGATTCTTCCGTTCATTATTTTTCTACTTTTTCTTCAAAGCCTTCATCTGCTACTTTTAATCAATCTCATATCACTCTTTCTTCTGGTCTTACATCCGATTTGCATAGGGTATCTGAGTAGGACACCCCAATATTTTGTTAAGCTTAATGCTCTAAAGCACAGTATCTAGCTATCCCGATATTTTCTTCTCCTGATAGCACTATTGTATTCGAAACAAACGAAATTTAGCCTCTTAATTCTATCAGCATATTAGGCATTTATATAGCTTCTTACTTGTCTTGGAGAAATCACATAATCCAAATCTATAAATCTGGATCCAAAAAGTTGGGGGTTCTATTTTGTTTTCGTCAGTACGTTACCTCTTTACAGTTACTGGAAATCTATAAAGGTCTCATCCGACCCTGCTTATAATACTGCTCGCACATTTGGGGTACATTTTCTTATACTTATCTACTTGATAGTTTTGAATCTAAGGTAGTCAGACTCATTAATGACCCTTCTCTTACTTCAAAGCTGGATTCTCTTTCTCATTGTCGCAAGGTATCATCTCTTTCTCCTTTCTATCACTACTAATTCCATCGCTGCTCTGATGAGTTGGTGAGTTACATCCCTCCCCATTGCCGAGGTTGCGTAACACTCGTCAAGCATCCTTGTCTCACAGGAACTATGTAGAGATTTGTAGCTAACGGACTGGTCGGTGCAGCGACTGCCTCTTCCCATCTACCTCCAGACTCTGGATCTCTCTTGCTCATTCTGTCTTTCCGAATTCTTTAGTGCTTATAAAGATACAAGGATAATATATTATAATCGCATAGCATCTCAGAAACCGTTGAGAACGTCTCTTGGCCAGTGTTATCTATTTCACCACATCATGTCACGACCGACCTAAAAAAGACCTTCCTGGGTGAATTTGCTGTTCCACTCATACCGCAGTTCCCTTCTCATTCACACCAGAATGTCCTCATTGGTAAAAGTTAATCTTTGTGACCTTTCAAGTGTTGATGCAAATTTTTTTCCTGATGTATTTACTTCATCATGTAATGACATCAAAAGGATATTGGAAAACATTAGAAATGACACTATGTACAAAAGAAGTCAACAATTGCTTTCAAAGGTAGTGGAACTCTTTCCACAACACAATGGTAAGCATATCTTTAAAAGACAGGTTAAAAAAGAAATAATTTCAAATATAATCACTCTTAACTCAAGTGTCCTGCATACCTCATCAAATGGAGAACTTGACTAACTCTTCCAATCTCAAACTTCAGTTTTGAAATCCATAGAGCTTGATAAAACACTCTACCAAGCAAACCTAAATCGAATGATAGAAAGTCTTGCAGATAAGGTGGGAATTTTGGAAGCAGATGCTGAAGAGGTGAGAGCCTTACAACACAATGTGGAATTGCTAGAATCAAACATTGTCCTACTTAAAAGAGATAATTCCAGGTTGAAACTGCTAATAGAAAAATCTCCACCTATCAATTCAGTGCTGTCACCTAATAATGATGATGTCCCTTCTATGAACAACCCTCTAGTTTTGCAATCTAGGTTTCTGTCTCTACTAACAAATTCCTTCAGTGCATTGAAAGACGAATGTGACAGTGTTAGTGAAGCAGAGGTAGATCCATAAAATAGTATTAGTCAACAATGCAGCCAGAATATATCATCCAGCACAAATAATCAATTCATTAACAGGTTGAAATACAGTGAAGAAACAATAGCTTTATTCCCCACTACTCCTAAAAACACAACAACAGCCACTAACCAGAACAACCTGATTACACTTTCCAGCACAAATAATCAAGCCAGCATAGGGTTGCAAAGCAGCGAAGAAGATATAGAACCCTTCTTTACTACTCCTAACAACATAGCAACTAACACTAACCAGGACAACAAAATAACACCATCCAGCACAAATAACCAACCCAGCAATCGGTTGCAAAACAGTGAAGAAAACAGGAGAGATAAAATAGGAGGCGTCTCTAATCTAAACAGTCCATTGAAGTCCTCTCCCCCACAGCCACAGTTACCCAATAGTGCAAGGGTTACAGCTTAAATATACATTCGCATCCCTGACAACCACTCTGAGAGAGGGATACATTCCATCATGACAAATCAATTTATTCCCTCTGAAAAAGTCTTGATATAGGGAGCTTTCTCACAAACCAAATTGGATCTCCTTCGCAATAACGGATTTGAATAAGTGGCTTATAAACTGAAACAATGGCCTACATTCACAAATGTCCAGCCAGTTCGTGGGGTCAAACAGTACACACAACCTGGGTTATCTATAAATATCCCAAACTATAGCCATACTGGAAAAAACAGCAAAGAGCTGATAAAAAGATCCCCTATCAACGAGACTACAGAAAGAGACACAATGCAAACCTCTTTCATCGCCGTGTCCACATGAGAGACCTCTCCGGGAGAGATGGCTCTTACAACCTTTGACTCTTACCTAGACATACAAACTTTAGGAAGGCCAGATCATACCATGACACACACTCAAATCGGCGTTACTCATACAACAGCAAATACAGACACCGGGTTCCATGGACTACTCCAGAACATACTATGATGATGAATTCCCAGTAGTATCACAGTCAAAATAAACCATGGACAAACCCAAGAGCAAACTACAAATATGTCTATGGATACCTCCCTGATGAAGCATGGTAAGAATGTAACATTAGTGCATGCGAATACTCAGTCCCTTCTTGCTCCTTTTGAGGATATAATAATACTAACAAAATGCCTCAGCAAAGATATCCTCCTTTTAAGTGAAACTTGGCTTCTTCCTACAACTAAAAATAATTATGTAAATATCCCAGAGTTTAAAATATTTTGTAGCGCCCATGGCCAAGAGGGTGGGGCCTATATTTAAGCTAGAAATTATTTCAGAGCATCAGAAATTACCACAGGTCTAGAAAAAACTGAAGAACTCGGTATATGGACTACTGTGTAGTAGCAGAAACTTCCATCTTTCATTGTAGGGTGTGCTTACCGTCACCCAAAGCACATTCCAGTTCATTTAGTCAACTGCTAGAAATATTAAGAAATATCTGTGTCCACCATAAACCCGTGTACATACTTGTTGACTTTAATGATGACTCCTCTCAGTAAATAACAAAATGAAAAGAGTGATCAACACTGTAAAGTTAACACAAATAGTGACAAAACCGACCCATATTACCCCTAATTCTAGGACTCTGATAGATCTGATAATAACAAATAAAGCGAAAAGTATTCCCTATTGGGCCGTATTTTCTGCCCAATTGCAGATCGCCAATTCAGCATTGCTATGCTAAGCATAAACGAGGCCAAAAGGAAGCCTTTCTTCAAGACATTCTGGTGCCTAAAATATATCTCCCCTTATATCTTTTGTGAAGCATTAATTAACAACGGATATGCACTTAATGCTATAATAAAATCAGATAACGTAGATTTGCAGGTTGAAATTCTAACAAAAGACTTCCGAAATTGCCTAGATTGTTGTGCATCCATTTTAACAAGAAAAATAGCCCACACCTCAGCCCCCTGGCTAACTTATGACATCAAAGAGGCATTGTAAATCAGAAATCAAATGCAATGAGAGCAAAAAGTGAATAGATATGATATGACTTTCTTTGAAAGTTATACAGTAGAAAAGAAACTTGTCGGATCCCTCATTGATATAAGTAAAAATAACTTTTACAGAAAACAATTTAATGACTATATACATGATACACCAGCAACATGGAAAGTGATAAGAGCCATGATACCAAATGAAAGGAGTACCTCAGAAAATTATGAAAATATTACGGAGTCGAAAGACAAAGCGGAAAACTTTAATAACAAGTTTGCTAATGTTGGGAAAATACATATGAGAAAACGCAAGAAAACATCATTTTTAGAGACAAACAGACTATTAGCTATTAAACATCATGGTTTCAGACCGAAAATTTCGAAGGAAGCTGCACTGCTGAAGGCTACTAATATTATTTGTAATAACATAGATATAAAAAAAATATCTCTGCTTGTATTATTAGACTTATCAAAAGCCTTCGGCAGTGTAAACTATGAAATTCTTATTAATTAATGTTCTCACCTAAATATTGTCCCGACCTGGTTTAAGAGAGTATCTATCTACTCCAAATAAATGCCTCATTTGGTGTTCCACAGGGATCAGTCCTTGGTCTTATCCTCTTCCCCATTTATGTAAATGATCTATCATGTTTCATTCCTGACTGTCTAGTTGTACAATATGCAGATTATCCTCACCTACACATTAGTTGGGATATTAATATTCTCCCAGAGCTAACTTAAGAGCTGAAAACACTCTGTCAAAAATTAAAACCTGTTTTCAAGAAATTGGGTTGTTAATTAACGTAAGTAAAACACAATGCATGTTTATTGTTTCAAGGTACCTTGTAGCACATATTCCAGCAACACTAATATACTTATCACGTATAAAAGATAATTTTGAGACTACCACTCGAATAATGGTTGTTGAATCTGTAGCCTTAAGTAATGTTAATTATTCCACAACTGTATGGGGAGCTACCTATAAGACTCAGATAAATAGAATACAGAAGTTTATTAATTTTGCAGCTCGAGTTGCCCTGAAAGGAATAAGAAAATATGACCACATCACACCAGCTCTCAAAACACTTGTGTGGCCTATGCTATTTACGTTTTTGTATGAAAAATTTTGAGCCATTATTATCCTGGCTGGTTATTTAATTTCAGAGCAGTCAGGGATATAAGGGAAACCAATACAAGATTGAGTAGTGAGCACTTTATTTAGAGAACAAAAACAGATGCAGGTTCAAAGATGATCACTGTTAAAGGGCCAACACTCTGAAACAATATTCCAGAACGTCTTAAAAATATATCCTCCTTCACAGCTTTCAAAGGCAAACTATATAGTTTTCTTTTTAACAAATAGTTACTGCTCACATACTAATCAAACTTAATGATTAAATGCAATTTCCCTTAACACTAACCATTTTCATTTTTAAATATATATCGCCTTCTTTGATTTCTAAGTTAAGAAATAATTATTCTCATTGTAAGGAACACAAATACTGTGATGATGCTGATAATAACGATTCCGTATTAAGTATTACAGTTACTATTTTATTATTAACATTAAATTGTAAACAATTTATTACAGTATGATTATTATCATAATTTTATACGTTTCTCTTAACTCAAGGAAACCTTGATTATCTGTTCACTTTTGGCTTGATTTCAATCTATTGATAAGTGTACTCTTAGTTTGGTAAAAGAATAGCTATTGCAAGAAAATGGATATAAATGTTTGTTTGTTTGTTTGTTCTTCTTGGTATTTTCTCGTGCCCGGGCCTTCATTAATGAGTGCAGTTTATGCCTGTCGCGGTGGCACACCCATAAAAAAATACATACACAAATACATACCCACATGCATATATACATACATATATACATGCATACATACATATCTGCATACATACATACATACATCCATACATACATACATACATACATACATACATACATACATACATACATACATACATACATACATACATACATACATACATACAAGGCCCAAGCTTGACTACTCGGTGGCTGGAGTACAACTTCAGGAGACAGAAAATGAGAGAGATCTAGGAGTAAACATATTGGCAGATTTGTCTCCAGAAATACATATAAATGGCGTAGTAAGGGCAGCATATGCATTCTTATCAAATGTAAGGGTAGCCTTCAGGCACATGGACAAGGAAATGTTCAGAAATATTTATGTAACCTATGTGAGGCCAAAACTCGAATATGCAGCCCCCTTTTGGAATCCGCACTTGAAAAAGCACATAGCTAAGCTTGAAAAAGTTCAAAGACATGCCACAAAACTGGTGCCAGAAATACGCAATCTCGGTTATGATGAGAGGCTGAGGGAATTAGACTTGCCATCACTCGAAGCTAGAAGAGTAAGGGGGGATATGGTGACAGTCTTTAAATTCCTTCATGGTTATGATAGAGTGGATAGGGATCGATATTTCGATATGGCTGGCTCTAGAACTAGAGGTCATAGTTTGAAGCTTCGGAAGAAAACTTGTTTGCAGGATGTAAGGAAATACTTTTTCAGTGTAAGAGTAGTTGATAATTGGAATTCGCTAAGCGAGGAGGTAGTTAATGCTACCTCAATCCATAGTTTTAAGGACAGGTATGATAAGTATCACTAAGTCTAAAAATGGAACCGATCAGGAGACGGGAAGATACGAGCTTTGGGCTCTTTCCCGTAAACACAATTAGGTAATCACAATTAGGTAATCACATGCATACATGCATACATACATACATACATACATACATACATACATACATACATACATACATACATACATACATTCACACATACATAAATTCATACATACCTGCATAAATACATACATACATGCATACATACATACATACACACTTATCTAATGACATAATCCCCCTTGTTATGGGTGGCTGTTCTAATTCAAAATTCATTACAGATGCATCACATACAAAATGTGCATAA
>JAXCGZ010012321.1:0-7500 GCA_037179515.1 Halocaridina rubra | reverse complement strand
TGTATGTATATATGCATGTAGTCATTTAGTGGTTAGGTGTGTTCTAAATAGATGATCCCCTTATAAAGGGAGACTGTGGCTATTGAAAACTTTTTTATGTATATATGTATATACATATTTAGTGATTAGGTGTGTTTTACCAAGATCATCCCCTTATAAGAGTGATTGTGACAATTGAAAATGCATATACATATGTATGCATGAACACAGTTAGTGTTAGGTGTGTTTTACCTAGACCTTCCCCTTTCAAGGGATATTGTGGTTATTGAAAACATACATATGCATATATGCATTTATGTAATTAGTGGAAAGGTGTGTTTTACCTTGACCAACCTCTTACAAGTAATATTGTGGATATTGAAAGTGTATGTATGTGTGTATGTATGCATATTCGCATTTAAGGGTTAGGTGAGTTTTGCCTAAGCCATCCCCTTACAAGGGAGAATATGGCTATTGAAAACATATGTATGTGTGTATGTAGTGCACATTTAGTGGTTAGATGTGTTTTACTTAGACTATCCCATTACAATTTAGATTGTGGCTATTGAAAACCTATGTATGTATATTATATTATATATATATATATATATATATATATATATATATATATATATATATATATATATATATATATATATATATATATATATATATATATATATATATATATATATATATATATATATATATATATATATATATATATATATATATATATATATATATATATATATATATATATATATATATATATATATATATATATATATATATATATATATATATATATATATATATATATATATATATATATATATATATATATATATATATATATATATATATATATATATATATATATATATATATATATATATATATATATATATATATATATATATATATATATATATATATATATATATATATATATATATATATATATATATATATATATATATATATATATATATATATATATATATATATATATATATATATATATATATATATATATATATATATATATATATATATATATATATATATATATATATATATATATATATATATATATATATATATATATATATATATATATATATATATATATATATATATATATATATATATATATATATATATATATATATATATATATATATATATATATATATATATATATATATATATATATATATATATATATATATATATATATATATATATATATATATATATATATATATATATATATATATATATATATATATATATATATATATATATATATATATATATATACATATATATATATATATATATATATATATATATATATATATATATATATATATATATATATATATATATATATATATATATATATATATATATATATATATATATAAATATATGAATGTATGCACTTAGTTGTCCGGGGTGCTTTACTTAGATCAACCCCTTACAAAGGAGACTGGCTATTGAAAATATAAGCATGCATGTATGTATTTATATACGCATTTAGTGGATAGTGGTCTTTTATCTAGGCAATCCCCTTACAAGGGAGATTTTGGCTATTGAATTGGTAAGTATATATGTATGCATTTAGTGGTTAGGTGTGTTTTACCTAAAGCATCCCTTTACAAGTGATATAATGGTTATTGAAATTGCAAGTATGTATATATGCATTTACGCACTTAGTGGTTATTTGTGCTTTGCCTAGACCATTCCCTTACAAGTGTCGAGATTTGTAGCTCGCGGATTGGTCGGTGCAGCGACTGCTTCTTCCCATCTACCTCCAGACTCTGGAACTCTCTTCCTACTTCTGTCTTTCCTGGTTCTTATGACCTTTCATCCTTCAAAAAGCAGATCTATCGTCATCTCAGAGCCTAGTCCTCCATATCTCTGGGTCCTCTTTACTTTGTTTTTTTCTGTCTGTCGTTTTCCTTTGTGTGACATTACCTCATCTCTGCCTTGCCCTTAACCTTTTTCTTTTCTTTCGTCTTGGTATTTTCTCGTGCCCGGGCCTTTGTTGATGAGGGCAGTTTCTGACTGTCCCGGTGTCACACTCTTAAAAAAAAAAAAGGGAGAGTGTGGCTTTTGAAAACCTATGTATGTATGTACAAATTTAGTGGCTAGGAGTGTTTTACTTAGACCATCTATTTAAAAGGGAGATTGTGACTATTAAATATGCACGTATGTATATAAATATATATGAATTTATTGGTTAGGTGTGTTTTACCTACAAGGGAGATTGTGGCTCTTGCATACATATGTATGTTTGTATGTGTATATGCATTTTGTGGTTAGATGTGTTTTACATTGACCATCCCAATACAAGGGAGATTTTGGCTATTGAAAACATTTGTAGGTATGTATGTATGAGCGAATTTAGTTATGAGGTGTGTCTTACCTATACCATCCCCTTAAAAGGGAGATTGTGGCTATTGAAAAAAGTATGTATGTGTACGCATTTAGTAGTTATGTGTTTTTCCTAAACCATCCCCTTAAAATGGAGAATTTTGGCAATTGCAAACGAATGTACCTCTTTAAATAAGTTCGCATTTTGTGGTTAGGCGTGTTTTACCTTCATCATCCCCTTACAAGGGAGATTGTGGCTAATGAAAATGTATGTATGTATATATGTATGTACGCATTTAGTGGTTAGGTGTGCTTTCCCTGTATCATCCACTTACAAGGGAGACTATGACTATTGAAAGCATCTGTATGAATGTATGTATATGCCCATTTAGTGGTCAGGTGTGTTTTACCTTGAAAATCCACTTAGAAGAGAGATTTTGGCTATTGAAAACATATGTATGTATGTATGTATGCATTTCGTGGTTAGATATGTTTTACCCAGACCATCCCCTTACAAGAACAAACAAACAAGCAAACAAACATTTATTTCCATATTTGTACAATGGTTATTTTTCTTAAAATTAAATGTAACTTATAAGTAAACATGTAATTGAACTAATAAGTAAGAGGGTAATACATACAGTTAAATTAAATGTAGCTTTCATAGAAAATAGTAATGATGTAATAAAAAGTTTAACAATGATGTTAATAATATAGTAATAATAACACTAGATACAGTATCGTTATTATCGGCATCATTACCCAATTTGTTTTCCTTTTAATGAGAATAATTAGTTCTTAACTCAGAGATAAGAGAAGTCGATATCAGTTTACATATAGAGAGGTTAGTGTTAAGGGAAATTGTATTAAATCATTAAGTTTGGTTTATGTGTGAACAGCAACTAATTGTCCAAAAGAAAACTATAAAGTTTGCCTTTGAAAGCTGTGAAGGAGGATGCATTTTTAAGATATTTATTTATATATATATATATATATATATATATATATATATATATATATATATATATATATATATATATATATATATATATATATATATATATATATATATATATATATATATATATATATACATATATATATATACATATATATATATATATATATATATATATATATATATATATATATATATATATATATATATATATATATATATATATATATATATATATATATATATATATATATATATATATATATATATATATATATATATATATATATATATATATATATATATATATATATATATATATATATATATATATATATATATGAGTAAGGTAGGGACACTTTTTTTTATGGTCTTAGAGAAAGTGTATGACATAATAAATAGGGAGGGGTTGTGGAGTGTGGTGCGACTGTATGAAATAAGTAGAAGTTTGTTGAATGTGGTCCGGAGTTTTACATGAATAGCAAAGAATGTGTGAGAGTTGTAAATGGTATGAGAGATTAGTTTGAGGTGAATGTAGGGTTACGTCAGGGTTGTGTTATGCCTCATTGCTTATTTAATGTGCATATAGATGGAGTGATAAGGGAAAGTAAATGAAAGAGTATTAGACAGAAGCTGGTAGCTTGTGAATGAGGATGAAAGATTATGGAAATTGAATAAGTTACTATTTGCGGATGATTCTGTACTGGTGGCTGATACTGATAATGAACGGAATCATTCGGTGACTGAGTTTGCTAAAGTGTGTGATAGAAGGAAGCTGTGGGGAAATACTGATAAAAGTAAAGTCATGAGATGCGCGAGGAGTGTTATTGTTGGCAATTTGAATGCAGGAGTGAATGGGGAGTTGCTTGAAGATGTAGAGAGTTTTAAGTAGCTGGGGTCACTTATATCAAGGATTGGACGAATGGATGCAGAGATAAGTCATAGATTGAAGGAAACAAGCAAATGCCTATATGGGTTGAAAAGTGTAATGAGAAAAAGATATTTTTGAATGAACGCAAATAAAAGTATATACGAAGATGTGATTGTGCAGACAGCATTATATGGAGCAGAGATTTGGAATGCAAGAGGTAATGAAAGGAACAAATTCATTGTAATGGAGCTGAGGTGTTTGAGAAGCATGATTGGTGTATATAGAATATATACAGTAAAAAAAATGAGGATATCAGGCAGAGAACAGGTGTAGAAATGAAGCCATCGGATAGGTTAGATCAGAGAGTGTTGAGTTGGTTCCGACATATGGAAAGGATAAATGATGAACGAGTAGTGAGAGGAGTGTGGAGTGCAGAAGTGATTTGACTTAGGTCAAGAGGGAGACCTAGAATGAGATGGATGAATGACGTGAATAGGGCATTGGATGCACTTTTAATGTCAATGAAGCTGGGCTGAGTGTGTGCAAGAGATAGGAACAAGTGGAGAAAGATTGTGTATAGGGATTTCTCGCACTGGCTAGCTCAGTGAACTGTGATGGACGGGTGTGAGAGGACTTGCCATGTCATGAAACGGTGGTGGTAAACCAACTGCGCTGTCAGGCCTCATTGTAGAATATCCTCGCCCGCCTACCTAGTGGGTGAACCAAGCAGGGTGGAAGGGGGGGAAACGTGGCAACTTTTATAATAACAAACTTTATTTTCATTTCAATACAATGGGTATATATCACCAAGGAGCTAAGAGGAGTGGTCGTTTTATGTGCGGATAGTGGTGAATCCGTGTTTCTTGGCTCGTCCACCTCCCTCTCAAGGGGGGCCATGTGTATATGCATGTATTTTTATAGTGAGAGAGAGAGATAGATAGATAGATAGATAGATAGATAGATAGATAGATAGATAGATAGATACATAGAGAGAGAGAGAGAGAGAGAGAGAGAGAGAGAGAGAGAGAGAGAGAGAGAGAGAGAGAGAGAGAGAGAGAGAGAGAGAGAGAGAGAGAGAGAGAGAGAGAGAGAGAGAGAGAGAGAGAGAGAGAGAGAGAGAGAGAGAGAGAGAGAGAGAGAGAGAGAGAGAGAGAGGTATATCACTCTTCCCCTAGCTAAGAAAAAATAAAATAGTTTGCATTCAATTCAAATTGTAAGTGAACCCTGGCTTCAGGTTTCATTTCTTATATGGCTTTTTGTAGGGTTTGGAAACTAGGAGGCTTTATAACGTTTATGATTTAACGTTAGTGTATATTGTTTTGCTAGATGGGAAGCTTCAATCCAGATGAGGAGTTGAGCATCCTCTGACTCCCTAAGTTCATTCTCTTTCTCTCATACTTTCTCACTAATTCTTTCTCTATCCGCCTATCTGTCTGAGTATGAGGATTTGTAAGTTGTGAGGGTTTGTTAATTCCTTCCTCTCCAAAAGTTATTTTTCTGCCTTAAATGTCTGATAGAAGGGTTGAAGCCTGGAAGGATAGAATAAATTCCTGCTACCGAGAGTTCCATGTACAGTCGAGGCCAACCTGCTCAGTTAAATGCTGCTGTTTTAGGTCAGTGGTAAATCACAAAAGTCAAGAGTAGACGAGGTTGACACACATAGGTTCTATACTGTCACATGTCTGTAAAGAAGATCAACTAGATTTGATACTCCAGATTCAACATGAGTGAGTCCACCCTATTCATATGGGGAATAATTGGGTCACAAGAGTGTTCCTAACAATAGCATATCGTTAAATGACTTTCACCTCAATCTCTTCTTCCTTCTATTTTTCTCCCATAAAATTATATTGATTGTATAATAAAATCGAAAATAAAAATATATTAAGATATATTGTAATGCTAAAACTGTTGTATGTGCTGATTATTCTGACATATATTTTAAACTTAATTTAAAGTTTTCCCAACACAAAAGCTCATCATTAAATATGCATAACCTTTACATAATTTTGTTTCAAAGCAGCTTTTATATTTGCCTAATCTTTAAGCACGTTTCAAACATATGTTTAATCCTCTAAGAGTTAAACTGAAAACTTGAATCACATTTAAAGCAAATTTCATATTCTTCTAAGTGTTAGACTCAATTGCTTTTCTTAATAAGCTCACGTTAATCAAATCACCTCCCCTTTGTTCACATTTGTCTCTGAGAGTGAATATATCCGTTGTACTCCGATTTAACAATGATATTCAATGGTTTTGTTTTTGTGAAAAGACATTTAATTTCTTTTAACTGGTTTTGAAATATTTCGGTTGATTCTAAGGTTTAATATTAGATTATTTTTTAGTATTTCTGCTAAGTTAGAGCAGCTATTATTGACGTTATTACTACCTTGCCCCCTCTAGCACTAGGTTTTTCATTCCTTTGAATCTTCATAAAGATTTAAAATTCACTTTCAGATTTTGATAAAATCTGGAAAGGTGCTTTAATTATAGTATTGATCATGAATCAAGTATGAATAACATTAACCACGATCCCCGGGTTAGGAGCCATTAACTTGGTAAATGACATATGATATGAGTTATCCACCTTTCTCAAACTGTTTATTCCTTTGGTTAAGTTCACTCATCTAACTTTTCCCGTTTCCCTAAAATAAAGGGTATTAATGAGTCAACACGATTTCCTTTCTTTTTTCTGTGTTATTCTTAAGGTGAAATTTAAATTAGAGACCAAGGATTATGAACCTTTACAAGGGATTTACTCCCTAGAACCAATGTACTCATCCAGCTTTTTTTATCTCCTAGAAAGAACTTATTTAAGAATCTTTTCTTTGTTATTCATCTGTGATATTTATGATATATATATATATATATATATATATATATATATATATATATATATATATATATATATATATATATATATATATATATATATATATATATATATATATATATATATATATATATATATATATATATATATATATATATATATATATATATATATATATATTATATATATATATATATATATATATATATATATATATATATATATATATATATATATATATATATATATATATATTTATATATGTATATATATATCAGGGCTCTTTATCTTTTTATTCGTTTTACTTACCCTTTGGGCAGATTTATTGATCTTGATATACCCCCCATTTTCCCTAGAAAAGGTCTGTAAATTTAATCAGAATTTCTTACCTTCTTCATACTATTCCAACAGTGAGACAAGTGATATAGATCAGGAGTTTGAATTATATTTTTATAAATTACCTCTCTTGGCTAG
>JAXCGZ010012320.1:20000-31340 GCA_037179515.1 Halocaridina rubra | reverse complement strand
GTATTTGAACTTTCTAAAATATATTTATACGCTTTTTCAAGTTTGAATTTCAGAATGGGTGATGCTGCATATTCAAACTTTGGCTAACTAATATGTCAAGTAAATATTTCTGTACATTTCTTTGTCCATATGTCTAAAGCTCACTATAATGTTTAACTAAGAAAGCATACATTTCTGCCAATACATTTACCTTAAGATCTTTTTCACTGTCAAACTTCTGAAGTTCCTCTCTTGCTACGGAATACCCTAACTTGGATCTTCTCACACCCTTGTCCATTCTTGTTACTCTACATTCTGAAGCATTGAATCTCATTTGCCTCTTTTCTGATCATACATGAAATCTAATTAAGTTTTCCTAAGCTTCTCTATCTTTATTTTCGTCTTTTACTCTATTATCTTTGCGTCATCTGCAAAGATATGTAAAAATTGCATTTATAGGTTTACGCAAGTCAATTACATATATAAGGAATAGAATTGCACCTAATAGTAATCCCTGTGGAGCACCACTACTAATTTTTTTTTCAGTCACACACTGCATGCCTTACTCTGCCCCTTTGCTTTTTCCCTCTTAGTAAGTTTTTATTTACTCTAAGACATCTCCAACTACTCTTGCCATTACTTGCAACTTCTTAGTAAATCCTCCATGTCTAAAAGTAACAAATGCCTTCTGAAAATCTAAAAATATATAATCTGCTCAGTACTTTCTATAATCTTCCCAGTGCTTTCTTGTAAGGAAAGGCTTTCCTTATCATAAAATTCTAGTTTTTGTTACTTGCAGACATGCCTTCTCTGGAATCATGTTGTCTTATAGACAAAAGTCAAGAGCATTATCTTATCTCAGTAGTATCTCCATAACTTTGCAAACTATCGTAGTCAATAAAACAGGCCTACATTTTAGAGCTCTCTCTCTCTCTCTCTCTCTCTCTCTCTCTCTCTCTCTCTCTCTCTCTCTCTCTCTCTCTCTCTCTCTCTCCTCTCTCTCTCTCTCTCTTTGAAGCCAAGTACCATGTTCGCTTGCTTTCAGCATTTTTAAATCTCCCAGATTCCAGTGACTTCTAAAATATTATACATAGTGATACAGATAATAGTGTAGCACATTTCTTAAGTACATACGAGAAGTTATTATCAGGCCCCATAGTCATATGACCATCTAATTCCATCAACGTTTTGCATATATTCCTATGTAGGTGAAAATTTTTTACGACGTTCTCTAAAACTGGCTCATATTCTCTCATCTCTGCAATATGATAGGGTGAAGCATTTCTACAGTATATACAAACTAAAATTCTTTATCTAATCATTAGCAGATCCTTTTGTATTTCTCAATAATGCTTCCATCTACCCTTTGCAACTTTAAAACGCGTTCTTTGACATTTAGTTTCACTCTGAAATGCTGCAGAAAAGTTGGCTCATATGCCCTCTCTGCCTCTCTTCTTTCACGAAAGTACTCATTTCTAGCTCGCTTGTCATTTCCCAGCCATTTATATCTTTTTCCTATCCAGCATGTGTCTTCACTCCTCTTCCCTCACACCTTCATTACTAAACCATATCTCTTAGGCACTGATTATTCCAATTCTGGTAAACGGTATGCAAATGGTAAGTACCCTTTCTCATTCCAAGATATTGTACGTCTCCTGTTCAGATATATTATCAAATGCGGCCCCCCAGTCAATACCTGCAAAATTATCTGTAATCTTCTTGCATTCTCCTCTTTGATAGTTTTTCGTCATTACCTACCTTCCCAGTCCCTTACTCTCAGGAAGAAATGATCGATGAAATACGCCAACAACACATAGTAGCAACAGGTGCTTTATGTACCATTTTACCATTATCCAAAACATTATTCTTCAATACTAGATCGAGCAGTGAGGGTTCATCTTCCCCTCCCCTTTCCATTGCTGGTATCAGTACACGTTGGTGCAAGAAACTTCTTAGTACACAATAAATGACTATTGGCCCAATAGAAGCCCCTTTACTGAGTGGGTCAAGACTATTCCAGCGTCTATCTTTATTATTAAAATTCCCATAATATTGTTTTCATCTATCACCCCTTTGCTTGGAGGCTACATGAGGCAAAAACAAAAATCTTTTCTTTTGTATATTATCTTTCTTATTTAACCTTAAAGCTTCCTGAACCAGTTTTCATATGTCTATCTCTTCCCGTATTTTTTAAGGATGAATGAATACTATCCTGTTTTGTTTGATAACCTTTTCTTTTTCTACCCTCAACTAATTCTTTACACGTATTTTCTCTATCGAAGGTTACTTGATCTATTCTTGCTTTTCCTTCCCTAACATACTTACCAAGTCGGTTTATGTTCACAATAATATCTGGACCCCATAATACGCCAAGTTTCCTTAACAGTCCTAAAAGCCTTTGCATTATGATGAGTCTTATAGGTCAAGTCAATATTTTTGGTGTACTGGCAGAAATGAACAAATAACAGATACATAAAAAAGAACGGGAATCAATATTAGTGAATCGAAGTTTGTGTCGAGGCCATGATTGAACAGCGAATATTACTTAAAGATAAAGGAACACAGTATGTGTGGGGAGGCAAATGATAAACTTTTGTTAGCGAAGACAATAAAGGAGAAAACTTATATAAAAAGAAAATATTTCAGGATATTCCCTATTATTCTAATTGCATGCAATACAACATGGATCGAAATATCTAATATTCGAATTAAAAAATCATTCTAACATATAATCCTCAGGTTAGTACCTACAGCATATCAAACTAGAATACCTTTTTATCCGGGTTATGTTAATATGTCCAATAATTTATAAGAGAAAAACGTTTAATAAGAGCGAACATACATCATCACGGTTTCAGGTTTTTTTTTTTTTTTTTTTTTTTTTCCCCACGACAAAAGCTCTGGGGCTCCTGTCAACAGTACGCCAATTTTGCCAAAAGTGAAGTGTTACCTTAATTCTTGTTGTTAGTTTGTCTCAATCTCCAAAAATGCACACACACAATCATTAGGCCGCTTTCATACCATAGTGGCACGTCGCACCTGGCATGCCACGTGGCACGCCAGGTGAAAACAAATATCCGGAAATATATGAAACCTTTCACACAGAAGTGGCACATGGGACCTGTCACGCCACTTCTGTGTGAAAGGTTTCATATATTTCCAGTTGTTCGTTTTCAACTGACGCACCACGTGGCATGCCACGTGCGACGTGCCACTTTGATGTGAAAGCGGCCTTAGTCTCTCGAGATGAGACACTCTATATCAAGCATACGTTAGATGAAAAATAATCTAATGAAAACTGTTGAAAATGAACAATATAATGTTAGCGATATGGAAAAGAGGATGTGATTCATGTCATAAGGAAAATAACGGCGGAAAACATTTAAGTTTGGGTTATAAATCTCTCGAGTTGATAATAAGACAGAAAATATCACACACTGAATAACCGAGCTATTTGACCCTTTACATTGGAATGCAGCCAATGGGGGGAGCAAGCCAGCTCACCTCGGGGCCGACCCCAAAACAAGGAGAAATCGAGAGTGAACATAATACAGTACATTTAGATGTAGTATTTTAAACCAAAACGAACCACCAGTCTCCGAAGAGGCTAGTTAAAAAGAAGTAAATGTCACTCTACAGATGAATAGGTAAAGCGGCTGACAAGGAAGAAGAAATAGCCTAAGAACATTGTGGTCATGAATTGTGTAAAAAAAAAAAAAAAATGAAAGTTATCATAGACATTGCCCAGAACAACTATACCAACAACTTCAGCAATAACAAACAGCAACAATGACGATGGTACAATAACTCCTCCTCATTGGTAGCTATGTGGATGCAGCACCTGGTTCCCTCCCGGAAGGTCCCGAGCTCAACATTCAAAGGTAGGTTGTTCGGTTTCTCTTCGCCAGATCATTTGAGGACGAGAGAAGTAGTGGCGATCATCGCCTTATAGTTAGGGACAACTCATCAGCCCCATTGTGTAAGCAGTCAATATGACTTATAATCACCAATTATCATTTAACATTTATCTGCACAAAATTTCTTTTCCATCGCACTGTTACAAACTCCTTCAAGAAGTTCGATTTTAAGAGGTCCCGTCTGACATGTATAACCGAGGAAGGGTTAGTCAGGTCATGAGAATGTTAGCAAGATACTAGCCCATTTCTAAAAGTGAATAATTTTATTCTGTATGCTATATTTTTTATCTGAGGTTAGCGAGGGCATGCACTCAGGGTAATAATCAGACCTGCCAAAACCATAGTCCTTCGCAAGAAGGCACCGTCTCAGGCCTTAGTACAAAAGGGAGTCTGTGATGTGAAACCGATCACAGCACATTTTCTGCTCCGCCCTTAGTTGTAATCTGAGTAGCGAATCTGCCATGCCATTGAGTGGGAGGAGGCACTAACCAATGACCTTACTATCACTTCTAGTTTAAAAACTCTGGCGAAGCTTTGGGGGGCTTGGGAAATTAAATAATGCTCTCTGTAGTTTGCAGTATATACTAACCTCTGTTAAAAAGTACCCTGCCTGTGATTCGTTTTTGTTGAAAAACCTACTGATGTTGCTGTTCATTTTTAATTGAAACCCATCAAGAAGCCACCTTCACACACACACATATGCATTCTTATCAAATGTAAGGGTAGCCTTCAGGCGCATGGACAAGGAAATGTTCAGAAATATTTATGTAACCTATGTGAGGCCAAAACTCGATTATGCAGCCCCCTTTTGGAATCCGCACTTGAAAAAGCACATAGCTAAGCTTGAAAAAGTTCAAAGACATGCCACGAAACTGGTGCCAGAAATACGCAATCTCGGTTATGATGAGAGGCTGAGGGAATTAGACTTGCCATCACTCGAAGCTAGAAGAGTAAGGGGGGATATGGTGACAGTCTTTAAATTCCTTCATGGTTATGATAGAGTGGATAGGGATCGATATTTCGATATGGCTGGCTCTAGAACTAGAGGTCATAGTTTGAAGCTTCGTAAGAAAACTTCTTTGCAGGATGTAAGGAAATACTTTTTCAGTGTAAGAGTAGTTGATAATTGGAATTCGCTAAGCGAGGAGGTAGTTAATGCTATCTCAATCCATAGTTTTAAGGACAGGTATGATAAGTATCACTAAGTCTAAAATGGAACCGATCAGGAGACGGGAAGATACGAGCTTTGGGCTCTTTCCCGTAAACACAATTAGGTAATCACACACACTCAAGAACGATAAGGATAATCGAAATCGTCCCGTCTTGCAGTTTTCGTGCAATAAATAAATAGGTAAATTAATAAATTATGTAATGGATGCGTAAATGAAAATGAACAAAACAAATGAATATATATATATATATATATATATATATATATATATATATATATATATATATATATATATATATATATATATATATATATATATATATAAAGGAAAAATGAAATGTCAGCCAATACATGGCATAGTACTTATTTCCCTAGTAATGGCATATTACATATTCAAAGGAAGCTCTGAGGACAATAAACGTAACCTACATAAGTAAGGCAAACATTGAACAATGACCTACGGAGACATATATACCTCTCAAATGAGAGAGAGAGAGAGAGAGAGAGAGAGAGAGAGAGAGAGAGAGAGAGAGAGAGAGAGAGAGAGAGAGAGAGAGAGAGAGAGAGAGAGAGAGAGAGAGAGAGAGAGAGAGAGACTAATATTCTAGTTATTACCACAAAAAATATCCTACAAAAGCTTGAGAAAGAGAGAGACTAATATTCTAATTATTACAAACAAAAAAGCCCGCAAACGCTTGAAATATATAACGATAATGGAGGTTAAGTAAAAATGAATATTTTCATTATTATTATTATTATTATTATTATTATTATTATTATTATTATTATTATTATTATTATTATTATTATTATTATTACATGAGATACTACAGAACGGCTGAGAGAAGGGGGTAAGGTTGGGCAGGCTATGATGAAAACCTGTTGTCTCCCCTATTTTGTTCACTTGTGGTTACCCTGTTATTTTCATCTTGAAATAAGTTATTATTATTATTATTATTATTATTATTATTATTATTATTATTATTATTATTATTATTATTAAGCATATCAGTCGTTGGAAGGCCAGCAATTTTCCCCTCACAGGTGTCCAAGCTCGGTAAGATAATGATTCATCATTAAAACATACACACAAAGGGTTTTCTCAATGAGCAGTCTGAGTTAACAGAAATTACGACAGGTGTCTCTTGCAGATGATGAGACTGGGGAAAGATCATTTCGGACCTCCTGGGTGGCACTAGTGGCTATGGCACGATTAATTAATTAATTAATTAACAAAAATATATATATCGTATGTGGTAGCAGACCTTTTACTACCCTTCACTACTCAGCGGGGCACTGCCACGCCCCAAAGTGGTTTGAAAAATATTTTCGGAATAATCATTTGAGGCTACGAATGACCAGAGAGTGGCATTCACTTCGTATTTTTTTTTTTTTATGAGTGACACCGGGACAGGCAAAAACTGCCCTCATCAATAAAAGGCCCGGGCACGAGATAAAACCAAAATAAAGGAAAAGAAATAGCTTAAGGACAAGGCACAGATGAGGTAATGTTACACAAAGAAAAACGACAGACAGAAACGTGAGATAAATGGTGGAACATTATCCTCAACAGTTTGGGATTTCTATAAAAGGCGATAAAAAGTTTTATGAGACCCACTTTCAAATAAGTGATTGATTCATGGGGCATATATATATATATATATATGTGTGTGTGTGTGTGTGTGTGTGTGTGTGTGTGTGTGTGTGTGTGTGTGTGTGTGTGTGTGTGTGTGTGTGTGTGATTACCTAATTGTGATTACCTAATTGTGTTTACGGGAAAGAGCCCAAAGCTCGTATCTTCCCGTCTCCTGATCGGTTCCATTTTAGACTTAGTGATACTTATCGTACCTGTCCTTAAAACTATGGATTGAGAAAGCATTAACTACCTCCTCGCTTAGCCAATTCCAATTATCAACTACTCTTACACTGAAAAAGTATTTCCTTACATCCTGCAAAGAAGTTTTCTTACGAAGCTTCAAACTATGACCTCTAGTTCTAGAGCCAGCCATATCAAAATATCGATCCCTATCCACTCTATCATAACCATGAAGGAATTTAAAGACTGTCACCATATCCCCCCTTTCTCTTCTAGCTTCGAGTGATGGCAAGTCTAATTCCCTCAGCCTCTCATCATAACTGAGATTGCGTATTTCTGGCACCAGTTTCGTGGCATGTCTTTGAACTTTTTCAAGCTTAGCTATGTGCTTTTTCAAGTGCGGATTCCAAAAGGGGGCTGCATATTCGAGTTTTGGCCTCACATAGGTTACATAAATATTTCTGAACATTTCCTTGTCCATGTGCCTGAAGGCTACCCTTACATTTGATAAGAATGCATATGCTGCCCTTACTACGCCATTTATATGTATTTCTGGAGACAAATCTGCCAGTATGTTTACTCCTAGATCTCTCTCATTTTCTGTCTCTTGAAGTTGTACTCCAGCCACCGAGTAGTCAAGCTTGGGCCTTCTTGCACTTGTACCCATTCTCATTACCTTACATTTTGAAGTATTGAATTTCATTAGCCACTTTTCTGACCACTCATGCAGATTATTTAGATCCTCCTGAAGTTCTCTACCATTGTTCTCGTTTTTTACTTTCTTCACAATCTTTGCATCATCTGCAAACATATTCATGAATGAATTTACAGACTCTGGTAGGTCATTTACATATACAAGGAACAAAAGTGGCCCTAAAACTGAACCCTGTGGAACTCCACTACTAACTCTTCTCCATTCAGACACTGAGTGTCTTACTCTAACTCTCTGTTCCCTTCCTTCTAAGTAAGTTTTTATCCATTCCAAAACATTTCCACCTATTCTAGCCATTGAGTGCAGCTTCCTAATAAGTCTCCCATGTGGAACAGTGTCAAACGCTTTCTGGAAGTCTAGGAATATGCAATCTGCCCAGCCCTCTCTTTCCTGTAAGATTTGGCTTACCTCATCATTAAATTCTAATAAGTTTGTTACTGTTGATCTACCTTCTCTGAAGCCATGTTGCCTCACTGACAAAAAGTTGAAGGATTCCAAGTGAAGAGAGATATGTTTCCTTAGTAGTTTCTCCATAACTTTGCAAACTATGCTGGTCAAGGAAACTGGTCTATAGTTCAGAGCCGTATCCCTCCTTCCCTTTTTGAAGATAGGTATCACATTTGCTTGTTTCCAGCATCTTGGAATCTCCCCCGACTCCAGTGACTCCTTAAATATGATACTTAGTGCCACTGATATTGTGTGTGTGTGTGTGTGTGGTGTGTGTGTGTGTGTGTGTGTGTGTGTGTGTGTGTGTGTGTGTGTGTGTGATTACCTAATTGTGATTACCTAATTGTGTTTACGGGAAAGAGCCCAAAGCTCGTATCTTCCCGTCTCCTCATCGGTTCCATTTTTAGACTTAGTGATACTTATCATACCTGTCCTTAAAACTATGGATTGAGATAGCATTAACTACCTCCTCGCTTAGCCAATTCCAATTATCAACTACTCTTACACTGAAAAAGTATTTCCTTACATCCTGCAAAGAAGTTTTCTTACCAAGCTTCAAACTATGACCTCTAGTTCTAGAGCCAGCCATATCGAAATATCGATCCCTATCCACTCTATCATAACCATGAAGGAATTTAAAGACTGTCACCATATCCCCCCTTACTCTTCTAGCTTCGAGTGATGGCAAGTCTAATTCCCTCAGCCTCTCATCATAACCGAGATTGCGTATTTCTGGCACCAGTTTCGTAGCATGTCTTTGAACTTTTTCAAGCTTAGCTATGTGCTTTTTCAAGTGCGGATTCCAAAAGGGGGCTGCATATTCGAGTTTTGGCCTCACATAGGTTACATAAATATTTCTGAACATTTCCTTGTCCATGTGCCTGAAGGCTACCCTTACATTTGATAAGAATGCATATGCTGCCCTTACTACGCCATTTATATGTATTTCTGGAGACAAATCTGCCAGTATGTTTACTCCTAGATCTCTCTCATTTTCTGTCTCTTGAAGTTGTACTCCAGCCACCGAGTAGTCAAGCTTGGGCCTTCTTGCACTTGTACCCATTCTCATTACCTTACATTTTGAGGTATTGAATTTCATTAGCCACTTTTCTGACCACTCATGCAGATTATTTAGATCCTCCTGAAGTTCTCTACCATTGTTCTCGTTTTTTACTTTCTTCACAATCTTTGCATCATCTGCAAACATATTCATGAATGAATTTACAGACTCTGGTAGGTCATTTACATATACAAGGAACAAAAGCGGCCCTAAAACTGAACCCTGTGGAACTCCACTACTAACTCTTCTCCATTCAGACACTGAGTGTCTTACTCTAACTCTCTGTTCCCTTCCTTCTAAGTAAGTTTTTATCCATTCCAAGACATTTCCACCTATTCTAGCCATTGATTGCAGCTTCCTAATAAGTCTCCCATGTGGAACAGTGTCAAACGCTTTCTGGAAGTCTAGGAATATGCAATCTGCCCAGCCCTCTCTTTCCTGTAAGATTTGGCTTACCTCATCATAAAATTCTAATAAGTTTGTTACTGTTGATCTTCCTTCTCTGAAGCCATGTTGCCTCACTGACAAAAACTTGAAGGATTCCAAGTGAAGAGAGATATGTTTCCTTAGTAGTTTCTCCATAACTTTGCAAACTATGCTGGTCAAGGAAACTGGTCTATAGTTCAGAGCCGTATCCCTCCTTCCCTTTTTGAAGATAGGTATCACATTTGCTTGTTTCCAGCATCTTGGAATCTCCCCCGACTCCAGTGACTCCTTAAATATGATACTTAGTGCCACTGATATTGTGTTTGCGCATTTTTTAAGCACATGAGGGGATATGTCATCAGGACCTGTAGCTTTATGAACATCTAAATCCATCAGCGCTTTGCATACCTCTGTGGCTGTAAGGTTGATGTTCTCTAATACCGGCCCTTGAGCTTCTATCACTGCAATCTGAGGGGGTGGGGTATTTTCTACTGTAAATACTGACTGAAACTCCTTGTTCAATTCTTTGCAGATCTCTTCGTCCGTCTCAGTGATGCTTCCATCCGCTCTCTTTAGCCTTAAAACCTGTTCATTTACCTTCAGTTTTCCTCTGATAAAGCTGTGGAAAAGCTTGGGATTTTCTTTAGCCTTCCTGGTGATGTCCCTCTCATAATCTCTCTCTGCCTCTCTCCTTTTACTTAGGTAGTCATTTCTTGCTCTTTTGTAGGTTTGCCAGGCATTTATGTTTTTTCTCCTCCTATACCTTTTCCAGCATTTGTCTCTCCACTCCTTAGCTCTTTTACACCCATTATCGAAAGATTTCTCTCTGGCATGAATTACACCTACTTTGGTGACAGGTATGCAGCAATCTATTATCTTCCCATATTTCTCACAAAAGATGTCATACATTTCTTGTACAGATTTGTTGTAAAATAAGGTTCTCCAGTCAATAACTGCAAAAAGCTCATTCATTTTGATGTAATCTCCTTTCGGATAGTTCCTCCTCATGTCCTCAGTGCCTCTACTCTCAGGAAGAATGTCTTCAATGATATACTCCATCAACAACACACAGTGGTCACTCTTTCCAATTGGTGGTTCATACTCAATATTTTCAATATCCAACACATTATCTGTGAACACTAGATCAAGTAGTGATGGCTCATCCCCACCCCTGGCTCTTGTTGGTTCCATTACACGTTGGTGTAGGAAATTCCCTTGTACGCAATCTAGGAATCTTGCCCCAAATGAGTCCTCACCACTGTGTGGGTCAAGATTTATCCAATCTATCTCTTTATGATTAAAGTCTCCCATAATCAAAATCCTACATTTTTTCTCCCGCGCCATGTTAACAACTGAGTTTATGACTTCAATCGTACCTATATGACTTTCCTCATAAATTTCAAGCCTATTTTGGTTCCTTGGTGGGTTGTATACAACAGTTATTATAATGCTCTCTGACCCAGTATTTATGCGAGCAACAAGAAATTCCCTGAACTCACTTTCTATAGCCAAGTTTATTTCTTCAACTTGAATCCTCTCACTTATGAGCAGTGCTATCCCTCCACCAGTCCTCTCAGATCTTTCGACCCTTAGTATTCTGAAGCCCTTAGGAAAAACTGTGACACTGTTTATGTCCTCACTCAACTTAGTCTCTGTAATTGCTACTATATCTGCCTTACTGTTGTGAATCCTATCTTTTAATTCTACTGCCATACCAGCTAATCCATCAGCATTTGTGTATAACAATCTTAATGAGGCCCCATCCCCTGATCTTCTGTCATTATCTTCTTTATCTCCCCTTTGTCTGGAAGT
>JAXCGZ010012320.1:7500-12500 GCA_037179515.1 Halocaridina rubra | reverse complement strand
GACGAGGAAATGTTCAGAAGTATTTATGTAACCTATGTGAGGCAAAGCTTGAATATGCAGGCCCCTTTTAGAATCCACACTTGAAAAAGCACTTAGTTTAGCTGGAAAAAGTTCAAAGACATGCCACGAAACTGGTGCCAGAAATATGCAATCTCAGCTGAGAGGCTAAGGGAATTAGACTTACCATCACTCGAAGCTAGAAGAATGAGGGGGATATGGTGACGGTTTTTAAGTTCCTTCATGGTTATGACAGAGTGGATAGGGATCGGTATTTTGACATGGTTGGCACTAGAACTAGAGGTCATAGTTTGAAGCTTCGTAAGGAAACTTCGGATCATGTCAAGATTAGCGAACCCACCCACAAAAGGGGTTGCTATTCTATACAAGAAGATTATTGGGTTCGTTTTTCTTTACATGGGAATAATCGGGTTCGCTGTTCTATACAAGAGCACTTCGGTACACCAGACATTTCAATAACTGCTTAATTTCAAAGCTTCTATTCACTAATTAACCTTGTTGTGAAACCAATACTCTAGGACAGCGGTTCTTTACCTTTTTCAGTATATGCACCCCTTTCAAATTAGCAGTCAGTTTCCCCCCCCCCCCCGATTGCTGAAATACAGAAAAAATGCTAAAAATACAGAGTTGATGTGATGTGTATTAATAACAAAACCACGTTTTATTTTTATTTAATCTTCAATCATATAGCTTACATTTTTTTTCAGGAAAAATATAACGCGTATATAAAAATGTATTTTGCTTTAATTATTCATAGGCATCCTCGCACCCCTGGTTAAGAATCACTGCTCTAGAAGCTCCTGTTTACTAGATACACAGGTTCAATAGCTGTTGTCACATACTGGTTTTCTTTTTTTAATTCAGATATCCAGGATCCTTCAAGATGGACAGATCTACGTTCACGGAGGTTGTGAAGCCATTAGGTTAGGTTAGGTTAGGTTTATGGAAATTGACTATTATGTTAGTTTAATTGTTCATTTGTCAATAAATAAGTTCATAAAACATATCTTGTCAAAGGTTTACTTTTCTTTACATGAAGACATTTGGGTTGGCCATTCTTCTTTACATGGGAATCATTGGATTCGCTGTTCTTGACATGGAGATGTTGGGTTCGCTAATCTTGACATGATCCGAAACTTCTTTGCAGGATGTAAGGAAGTAGTTTTTTAGTGTAAGAATAGTTGATGCCTTAAATTCACTAAGCGAGGATGTAGTTAATGCTACCTCAATCCACAGTTTAAAGGACAAGTATGATAAGTATCACTAAGTACAAAATGGAACCGACCAGGAGACCGGAAGTTACGAGCTTGGGGCTCTTTCCCGTAAGCACAATTAGGCTATTACACACACACACACACACACACACACACACACACACACACACACACACACACACACACACACTCTCTCTCTCTCTCTCTCTCTCTCTCTCTCTCTCTCTCTCTCACACACACACACACACACACACACACACAGGAGTTGTGCTGTAGATTATTTATGAAGCCATGGAAGCCCCGTGAAGGCAATAGGAAGCGAAGAACCACCTAAAATTTCTATTGCAGATTCACAGGTAGCGAAAATCACATCATTACTTAAAATGGAAACTTGAGACTTTTTTCGTTTAACAGTTATTTCTGGCGATATTTTTTATATGAAGACGTCTGACATTAATTTCCTCTCGTGGAAATTCAAAACAACAAATAAGAGAGATGATTTTTGCAACAGATGTTTTCCTTAGAGAGCTGTGGGACTTGTAAGGAAGATACAAAACCGAGCGAATATCATATTCTTCAATCAACTTCTGAGCTACTCTCTCTCTCTCTCTCGTCCGTCCCGTTTTAGTTACCTGATGACAATCTCAATCTCCAATAGTAGTTGTATATAAAAAAAAAGAAGGAAAAAAACACCATAATGTTGTTGTTTATAAATACGTTATTTTACATCTTTCTTGCAATCAGTTTGTACTGCAGCTAACACTTCGTCTTTGAGTTACATCTGGGCGGTCTTTCTTCCAGTAAAAGTGAAAGTACAGCGCTTGGGCTCTGGTGCTGCAGGAAGAGGAGGCTAGGGGTGACGTGACACAATCACCAACCCCCTACCCCGATCTTTACAAAGACAGCCATCCTTTCTTACCTGCCCTTACTCGAACACCCCCAACTCCCGAATATTATATCCCCGTTCACACGGGTTCACCCATCCACACATTTCAGCCAGATTCCCAACCTTGCAAAATCAACAAATTACACTGAAGGGATTCCAGAATTTTGTCCCATTTTAGTCTACTCTCGAAAACATTGTATAATTAAATATCAAATTATTTATCTTACCTTCTTTGGTGGCCAAGGTAGATATATATATATATATATATATATATATATATATATATATATATATATATATATATATATATATATATATATATATATATATATATATGTGTGTGTGTGTGTGTGTGTATATATATATATATATATATATATATATATATATATATATATATATATATATATATATATATATATATATATATATATATATATATATATATGTGTGTGTGTGTGTGTGTGTGTGTGTATATATATATATATATATATATATATATATATATATATATATATATATATATATATATATATATATATATATGTGTGTGTGTGTGTGTGTGTGTGTGTGTGTGTGTGTGTGTGTGTGTGTGTGATTACCTAATTGTGTTTACGGGAAAGAGCCCAAAGCTCGTACCTTCCCGTCTCCTCATCGGTTCCATTCTAGACTTAGTGATACTTATCGTACCTGTCCTTAAAACTATGGATTGAGATAGCATTAACTACCTCCTCGCTTAGCCAATTCCAATTATCAACTACTCTTACACTGAAAAAGTATTTCCTTACATCCTGCAAAGAAGTTTTCTTACGAAGCTTCAAACTATGACCTCTAGTTCTAGAGCCAGCCATATCGAAATATCGATCCCTATCCACTCTATCATAACCATGAAGGAATTTAAAGACTGTCACCATATCCCCCCTTACTCTTCTAGCTTCGAGTGATGGCAAGTCTAATTCCCTCAGCCTCTCATCATAACCGAGATTGCGTATTTCTGGCACCAGTTTCGTGGCATGTCTTTGAACTTTTTCAAGCTTAGCTATGTGCTTTTTCAAGTGCGGATTCCAAAAGGGGGCTGCATATTCGAGTTTTAGCCTCACATAGGTTACATAAATATTTCTGAACATTTCCTTGTCCATGTGCCTGAAGGCTACCCTTACATTTGATAAGAATGCATATGCTGCCCTTACTACGCCATTTATATGTATTTCTGGAGACAAATCTGCCAGTATGTTTACTCCTAGATCTCTCTCATTTTCTGTCTCTTGAAGTTGTACTCCAGCCACAGAGTAGTCAAGCTTGGGCCTTCTTGCACTTGTACCCATTCTCATTACCTTACATTTTGAGGTATTGAATTTCATTAGCCACTTTTCTGACCACTCATGCAGATTATTTAGATCCTCCTGAAGTTCTCTACCATTGTTCTCGTTTTTTACTTTCTTCACAATCTTTGCATCATCTGCAAACATATTCATGAATGAAGTTACAGACTCTGGTAGGTCATTTACATATACAAGGAACAAAAGTGGCCCTAAAACTGAACCCTGTGGAACTCCACTACTAACTCTTCTCCATTCAGACACTGAGTGTCTTACTCTAACCCTCTGTTCCCTTCCTTCTAAGTAAGTTTTTATCCATTCCAAAACATTTCCACCTATTCTAGCCATTGAGTGCAGCTTCCTAATAAGTCTCCCATGTGGAACAGTGTCAAACACTTTCTGGAAGTCTAGGAATATGCAATCTGCCCAGCCCTCTCTTTCCTGTAAGATTTGGATTACCTCATCATAAAATTCTAATAAGTTTGTTACTGTTGATCTACCTTCTCTGAAGCCATGTTGCCTCACTGACAAAAAGTTGAAGGATTCCAAGTGAAGAGAGATATGTTTCCTTAGTAGTTTCTCCATAACTTTGCAAACTATGCTGGTCAAGGAAACAGGTCTATAGTTCAGAGCCGTATCCCTCCTTCCCTTTTTGAAGATAGGTATCACATTTGCTTGTTTCCAGCATCTTGGAATCTCCCCCGACTCCAGTGACTCCTTAAATATGATACTTAGTGCCACTGATATTGTGTTTGCGCATTTTTTAAGCACATGAGGGGATATGTCATCAGGACCTGTAGCTTTATGAACATCTAAATCCATCAGCGCTTTGCATACCTCTGTGGCTGTAAGGTTGATGTTCTCTAATACCGGCCCTTGAGCTTCTATCACTGCAATCTGAGGGGGTGGGGTATTTTCTACTGTAAATACTGACTGAAACTCCTTGTTCAATTCTTTGCAGATCTCTTCGTCCGTCTCAGTGATGCTTCCATCCGCTCTCTTTAGCCTTAAAACCTGTTCTTTTACCTTCAGTTTTCCTCTGATAAAGCTGTGGAAAAGCTTGGGATTTTCTTTAGCCTTCCTGGTGATGTCCCTCTCATAATCTCTCTATGCCTCTCTCCTTTTACTTAGGTAGTCATTTCTTGCTCTTTTGTAGGTTTGCCAGGCATTTAGTGTGTGTGTGTGTGTGTGTGTGTGTGTGTGTGTGTATGTGTGTGTGTGTGTGTGTGTGTGTGTGTGTGTATATATATATATATATATATATATATATATATATATATATATATATATATATATATATATATATATATATAGAGAGAGAGAGAGAGAGAGAGAGAGAGAGAGAGAGAGAGAGAGAGAGAGAGAGAGAGAGAGAGAGAGAGAGAGAGAGAGAGAGAGAGAGAGAGAGAGAGAGATAAAACTAAGAACAAGGGGGGAAAAAAGGGGGGGGCACGATGGACATGCAAAAGGCAGAAATAGGGAGTTATCGAAATTCAAGAAATACCAAATGTTTGCTTACAAAACCAGATTCAATAGAAACAGGAAAAAATGACGGATATTTCC
>JAXCGZ010012320.1:0-2500 GCA_037179515.1 Halocaridina rubra | reverse complement strand
TCGCGCCCCGTCACGGTCTGAGGTTAGCAAGGGCATGCACTCAGGGAAACGATTACATCTGCCAAAACAAGCCCTTCGCAAGAAGGCAACCGTCCTAGCCCTTGGTTGAAAAGGGAGTCCGTGACGTAAAACCGGAACATATATATATATATATATATATATATATATATATATATATATATATATATATATATATATATATATATATATATATATATATGTCGTATGACTTTTGTCATGCTGAAGCCAGCCCGCCATGCTGAAGCCAGAATCTGAAACTTGTAACAGCTCTTGAGGGGTGATGGTTAGTCGAGGCCACGGATATTCTATTACATGCCCTCACTTTTAATGAGTTTTGTGCCGCCCATGTGTCCCCTTGGGACCACCAAGAGTTGTGGCTAGGCACCTGGAACTAACCGCAGGCGCCATGCACCCCCCCCAAGAGGCCTACAGGATAAGGGACCCTCAGTCCTCGAAAACACCGCAAGTCGTGAAGAGAAACATGTGAGGCTAGGGTGAAATAGAATACTCTCCCCACTTGTTCCCTGCGGTGCGGCCAGTGTTTGTAGAGGGCGTCAAGGAGATATGTGACCGGACCCCTGAGGCTTGGCATCCGACATGGAGTACCTGAGGGTGGGAAAGGCCGAGAGTTAGCCCTTTCCTAAACCACACGAAACATGAACTGTGTTTCGTACGCAGGTACACGCCCAGGAGAAATGCCTAATAACTCCTCCCCCGGAAGTAGGAGGGATTCCACTTTGAACCTGGCTCTGATTTGCTGGACTAGATCTGACTGATTTCATTGGAGAATTGGATGTTAAGCCACGCCCTGCCCCTGGGGGTATTTAAAGAGCCACCCAGGGCAGAGACACTTAGTTAGCAGTTTGCCAGGGGCACGAATAGATCATAGACTGTGAAGTCATAGGGTGGGGGCCATTGGGCCATTGGGCCACTGGGCCATTGGGCCATTGGGCCATTTGAGGCATAGGGGCATTGAAGCGTCGAAGTTGTGTTGTACTCTAGAATAAATATAAGTAAAGGATTCACTGCGTGTCCATTCTTACCTCGTACCCTTCAGGCACTAGCATTTATTAACTTGTGACCACGCTACCATAATAATTAAAGTAACTATAAACGTAGGAGGAAAAACCCCTACGGCAGTGGTGTCATTAGAAGGGGATAATCATAAAAGCCTTACGTCAGTAACCCAGTCATCTTATAAAGTGTGAGTTCAAGTGGAAGTCTAAAACTCATACGTCAGCGGTGGCTTGCGGCGGAATAGCCAAAAGCTATACGTCAGTGGCGGCATACGGTGGAATAGCAATATCCACTACGTCAGTGGTGGCAGTGCGGTACGGATCTTCACGTGTGGAAAAATAAAAAAGAATACATACAAAGAGACTCATATCAGAAGAAACCAGTGCAAAGAAAAGAAAATAAGAATGGCAAAAGCAGAAACCCAACATCTCCCAATTCAAGAAATGAGTGACGAGGCCAAACACCGGAGAATTCTCGAACTGGAGGAGCAAGTGCGGCGCCTACAAGCACGCGCCGACGCCGCTCCGTCGAGAAGGAACTTGGCCGACGCCGACGCCTCAAACATCGACGAACAGCCTGCCGCTCCGAACCCCGTGGTGACACCGGGAACGCAGCCGGCCAAGCCCCCACCCTGTGCCCTGGTTGTAAAGACGCCTCGAGTCAAGAATTCATTTTTATACCTCGACGGCGCAAATATAAAAGACAGTGAATGTCCGTCCATAATTCCCGCGACCGACTTCCTGAAATACTTGGGTCTGCGGATGAGAAGTGACGAGTGCTCAAATAGAGAATATGATAAAACTTTGAAGGAACTATTTCTCAGATATTTCTCAGTAAGCCGAAGTGTGACCGGAGCATTGAGTGAAAATGCCCATTACAAGAGGTATAAGTTGCCGGATCCGACCAAGAAGACGGCGATTCGTCGATTTTACGCGAAGAGAAGAAGGAGAACCCTCTCCTTCCTTGCCTTCTGCCATGAAGCTCTCCAGGACAACCTCCTTAAAATAAGCTAAGTACTTGTGATCTGTATCCAGTGAGTAATGGGACAATTAGTAAAAGAAATTGAGGTCGGTGGACGCCGCCATTTTATCTTGTAGTTATGCTTTGACTCAGCCAACCCGCTTATAAGGGGTGTGGCGCTTAATAAGTTGATAAAAGTAGAATTTCTGTACCCATTACTAACATGGATAATTTGTACTAATAGCTATAAGCAGTAATAAACTCCGTTTTTGTTATAATTTGAGTAATATAAAGAATTTGCGTTGGAAGTGCGTTCCATTTATTTGTATTAATGCTTAGATTGAATTTTAAAAACGCGAATGTATCGATTTTTAATTGAAAAATTTAATGCACGTGAAATCACTGTTACAGTACATTAATTTCTAAAGCGTAAGAATTATAGTGAGAAATATACGTGCATCTGCTTTTGAGAGTTTCATAAACCACGTGTGGTTTTCGAGGA
>JAXCGZ010012319.1:7500-31398 GCA_037179515.1 Halocaridina rubra | reverse complement strand
CGTGTATCTCAAGGGGGAGAAGCCGTGACAGTTATGCAGAGCAATAGTAGTTTTTACCAAACTTGGTAAAAACTACCATTGATCTGCGTAAGTGTCACGGATTCTCCCCTTGGAGACACACGATGCCTATAGTGGACGAATGTGTATCTCTAGTCTGACTAGAAATAGGAGAAGTTTTAGTGGCCTAGCTAGAGAAGTGGTAGAGTCTTCGAATCGTGATCTGTGGGTCTGAGTTCGAGTTCTGGTCGGAGAGGAAATATTTGTTTGTCTGTTTTGCACGGTGTAGGAGTATATTTAAGTATATATATATATATATATATATATATATATATATATATATATATATATATATATATATATATATATATATATAATATATATATATATATTCCTGAAATATAAGATTTCTTCTGTCGTGGATCAGATTTACTCCAGATTCAATAGATAGTACAGAGAGGGCCATTGACATCATCATCTCTGAAACTGTTGTCATTTGTTCTTTTATTTTGTTCATCTTTAGCGTATGGTTTTCTTGTTATTCTTTGTTTTTCCAATAACAGGATTTTATTGTCACTATTACTTATTTGTTCAGTATAATTGAAAACAATTTTTTTTTATTGCATATGATGATAGTGTCTTGAGAACAGGACAAACTTTTTTCATATCCGTTTAACTCGCTACTTGATTATATTTTTTTTTTTCATCTGTTATAAGGCAGACTTTCATCATTATGCCTGTCGTGTTCACAGCTAACCTGTTAGATTTTGCGGCCGCATCTCAATCGGCCTAAACTGCTAACTCATCATAGTCATAGAAGGTATTGATAGTCTCTCTCTCTCTCTCTCTCTCTCTCTCTCTCTCTCTCTCTCTCTCTCTCTCTCTCTCTCTCTCTCTCTCTCTCTCTCTCTCTCTCTTCTCTCTCTCTCTCTCTCTCTCTCTCTCTCTCTCTCTCTCTCTCTCTCTCTCTCTCTCTCTCTCTCTCTCTCTCTCTCTCTCTCTCTCTCTCTCGCATGTTTTAAAAGATTTTTTTGCCATTCTGCAAATAAAAGTAGTGGAAGAATAATGTCACAGATGACTTTACTTTCTCTGCCACATCAGTGTTGTACAAAAGGAGGAAGTTTCTCTACTTGAAAAAGAACCAATACATAGACTTAGCAAATCTCCAACACAAATGCTACCTCCAATCACTTCAATGTCATGACTAAGCCAAGCTTTTTTTTATTTTCTGTGCAACCAGTTAAGATCTCTCCTGTGATGTCATGAACTTCCAAGCTTTAAGACTGTGTGATGGTTATCTGTGTTGTCTGACATTTCTCTCTTATTATTGACTAATACTATTTATCTTCTCTTGTTCTCATATTTTTTTTTATTCAAAGAACCCCCACTACCCCCTCTAACGTCATTATCTATTGCATTAAAGTCATTATCTATCGCATTGGGCAATTAGAGAAGATTACATGTTTGAGACACATTTCATTCCCTTCGTTACCTGAAGGTTATTATAAATTTACTGTGTAAAGAGGCACGATGAGGGGTTGTTGTTAACACTCTTCTTCTTTGTAGAAACAATACACACAAGAAGTTGCTGTCGTTGGCATCATTAAATTATTTTCTTCACATCTACGTTCTCTCTATCTAGCTGTTCATATGTATGTGCTTGATTATTCACATCATATTATATACTCAGACCTTTAAGCATTCAATCACTAGAGGCCTAATTTATTATTTCAACAAATGACAGTATTATATTTGTTGGTCTGCAATTTTATTCTTTATTTGCTATTGCATCAAACCTACAACTCGTCTGCGTTAGACATCAGCAATTTCTAAGCCAAATAGTGATATAAATCATTTGGAAAATTATTCATAGTAATATTTTTTCCTGAGTTGTATGGTCGTAAGCTCTATATCGACTTGCTCCATAATACCTCGTCAAGCAGCTTTTGCATATATATATATATATATATATATATATATATATATATATATATATATATATATATATATATATATATATATATATATATATATATATATATATATATATATATATATATGTTTCCATTTCAATTGAAGAATATGTAAATGTGGATAGTTATGGGTAACTGAGGAAATTTAAATAAATGTTGAGATCAATAGTACTTTCGAGTGTATTTATTTACTATTCATTTTCAGAGATATCTAATTTATAGAAACGAAAGAAGCGATATATATATATATATATATATATATATATATATATATATATATATATATATATATATATATATATATATATATATATATATATATATATGTGTGTGTGTGTGTGTGTGTGTGTGTGTGTGTGTGTGTGTGTGTGTGTGTGTGTGTGTGTGTGTGTGTATATATATATATATATATATATATATATATATATATATATATATATATATATATATATATATATATATATATATATATATATATATATACTGTGACAGGAGAAAAAGAAAAATTAGCCACTCAACAAAAGGAAATTGTTTTTGGTAACCGCATTCCAGGTGGAAGGTTTTGAGTTTCCCACCATGGGCATGGCAAAGAAAGAGATAAATTTTGAGATTAACAGTAATATGTAAAAACATGTGGGGTATATTAACATACAGTCTTTAGTGGAAGGCGAAGACACTAATAAAAATTATATTAATAGTTACAACAACAATAAGAACAACAAAAATACTGCTACTACTGCTACTACTACTACTACTATTACTACTAATAATAATAATAATAATAGTAATAATAATAATAATAACCATGACAATAATAATAATAATAATAATAATAATAATAATAATAATAATAATAATAATAATAATAATAATAATAATAATAATAATAATAATAATAATAATAAATATATAAGTAAATTAATGAATAAATAAATAAGTAAGTATGCAGATAAATAAAAATAATAAATGAAGCAATAATTAATAATAACAAAAATAGTACTAAATCAAAATCAATTGTAAATAAACCTGAATATTATGTTATTCTCAAAATTAATTTTTCAAACTTGAGTGAAGCATACTTGATAATAAATAAGCCATGACTTAAGTTGATGGTTCGGAAACATTGTTCCAGTCAATATGGTGATTGCAATCAGCATAATGTTTGAACAAGGCCCTAGAAGACTGACAATTTCGAACGTTATATTTATGTTAATTGACACGAAAATCTAATTAATTGCTAGTCTGGCCAACATAGTACTTATCATAATCTTTTCATGGAATCTTGTATATAGTATTGGAAGTGGAAAGAGGACTATCTTAAATCAAAATATTGCGAAAAGTATTTTCATATTTGAAAATTAAAAGGATGCTTAATGTTCTTAAAATCTTAACTAAACTCTGCCATCCCTTGATGTAGGGAATAATTAAGGTCTTACTGAAATTCGAAACAACATTACAATCAGGGAGGGATAGTCTGTGAAATATGCAGTTTGCAATATTGGAACAGTTATTTAATTAGGAAATATGTGAGTGAGAGACAAGTACAGTTTTCTATATAAAAATCAATGAGTTAAAGAGGATATTTTTTTATAAATGGTCTGTCGCAAAAAGAGCAGTCCTTAAGCTATAGAAAACTACGGTAAGCGTATTGACAAATAGCATATTCCAATTATTTGTTTAATACATATCTAATTGGATCACAAATCAATTTTCTTTTAAATGAAATACAATCGTGGTGCGCTGTGTAGTATTGCTAATTCTATTCTCAAGCAACATTACCAAGAGCGGTTTTAATTCTATGCAAACGAAATCACGTCATAGGCAGAGAAAAATATATAGACAGATAATCCAGTCTCGTCATTTCCTATTTCAGAGGAAGGCTGACAACTCCAACCAATTATCCTGCCATTGTAAAACAATGCTTAAAGGAGGATGAGGAAAAGACGCAATGATGCCATCAGAATACCAGAGATGGTATATAGTAGAATGTCAAAAAGAAGAATACTGAGCCTTTAAATTTTTTATAAGGCAGCTTCTCTTACAATGGGCCTCCTTGGAAGGCTTCTGACATAAAGGGCAGAGCAGAAAAAAAGGTCATCCTTAAATTCTGAGGGAATACTTAATACTTATCTATTCATTTTTATTCCATTAATGTTGAATTTCTCTCTCTCTCTCTCTCTCTCTCTCTCTCTCTATATATATATATATATATATATATATATATATATATATATATATATATATATATATATATATATATATATATATATATTATATATATATATATATATATATATATCTCCTTAGTGCTTATGTCATGAATGTACAGTGGGAATGATGAGAATGAAACAAATGTGTAATGTACGAAGTGAAGATTAAAGAAATTCTTTCCTCATAATGGGGAGATGGAAGAGCCTTTTGTCGCTGGGGCGAGGGTTTTGCCCTCATTTCGCTCTTCGTTCTCTTCGTCCTATTCTTCCTCATACGTCTCTCTCCATTTTCCTACTCCTAACCCGTATCTAATTCTGAATAAAAAAAATGAATTAGGCGCACTAATATTTTTTTATGTTTCTTTTCCTCCTCCGACTATTAATCTTGTTACTAAAATTTCGCATTTTCCATCTTTGTTTCCATAAGATATTCCTCTCTTCGTCTCCTTTATCGTCTCTCTATCATCCATTTTACATCCTATGATTTTCATAATGAATATTACTTTATCATTCGTCATCCTTGATATATTCATTCATATGGCTGATGAAGCATAATTTAACAGCTTTGTGTTATACTTTTTTCCACTTAGAATATTTATGTAATTTGCACAAACAATGTGTGTGTGTGTGTGTGTGTGTGTGTGTGTGTGTGTGTGTGTGTGTGTGTGTGTGTGTGTGTGTGTGTGTGTGTGTGTGTGTGTGTGTGTGTGTGTGTGTGTGTGTGTGTGTGTGTGTGTGTGTGTGTGTGTGTGTGTGTGTGTGAATAGAGGTTAGCTAGAAAGGAACATTGAAGCGACGGAGTGATGGAATCTTTCAAATCGTGTTTCAGTTCATCTTCAGTTGCTTTGATGATGGACTGAAATACTGTCTGAAAAATCTCAGCACTCCATCGTTACATTTTCCTTCGTAGCTTAAAGCTGTTCATTTTTGTATTTTGTGTTTTTATTTCCGTGATATTTAGACACGCACACACAAATATATATATATATATATATATATATATATATATATATATATATATATATATATATATATATATATATATATATATATATATATATATATATATATATATATATATATATATATATATATACATATATATATATATATATATATATATATATATATATATATATATATATATATATATATATATATATATATATATATATATATATATATATATATATATATATATGTATATATATATATATATATATATATATATATATATATATATATATATATATATATATATATATATATATATATATATATATATATATATATATATATATAAACTGAGTATGACTTGTATGACTAAACACACTCTGCTTTACTTTCAAAAATATTTTTTTTACCTCCTTATATGCTCACGTACCTGTACCTGTTAGTCGCCCTCTGAATTATACACTTGACTGACTTTCACCAAAATATAGCTCGTGTTATTAGGCTTATTTACTTAAATCCTTCCACGAATTTTTGAAAATCTTTAGTTTTTGGAGAAGTTGGCAGGCAACCCTCAATTGATACGAAGATTTGATTTGAATATTCTTTGCAACACTGCTACTGTTGCTGTTGTTGACTTCCATCAAGTTATCTTTGAGCCACTTTGGTTTTACCTCTCAATCTTTTTGTATATGTTCCGGTTTTACGTCACGGACTCCCTTTTCTACCAAGGGCTAGGACGGTTGCCTTCTTGCGAAGGACTTGTTTTGGCATATGTAATCGTTGCCCTGAGCACATGCCCTTGCTAACCTCAGACCGTGACGGGGCGCGAACCCTCAACCTGACGCCTCAGAGTCGCGGACGCTACCGATTGAGCCACGGTGACTACAACCTCTCAATCTTTTTGTATATGAAGGAAATAAAAACATAATCAAAACAGCTTTGAAGCATATTAAGAGACGTGTATGTGTGTCTTTGTGTGTGTCTGCCTATTAAGTTCAAATTTGTTGTGAAAGAAAGAATATAAGAGTTATGATGTTCAAAAGACTTATAATCTATACACTAGAAACCTTATAGCTTTAGAAAGATTTTTATAGATATGCAGCCCCGAAAGATATATTTGAATGGTACGTAATCTTCGTGTTTTTTTTTTTTTTTTTAAGATATCATCTGGAAAAGGATATTAAAAGATAAGATTTTTTTCCAGAAAAAAAGGAAAACAAAATATCATCACATTGAATATTTACTCGTTATTTAAAAGTTATATAAATGTAATAACAATTTACATGTAGAATAATTCTTAGCATTTCGATTAATTTTGGGATTTTTTGAGAACTCGAAAACTATGATAAAATGCAACGTGTTTAATACTTATTTCTTGAAGTATTTATTTTCAAAAGTAAATATAATTCTATCATCATAATTTAACAATAAAAATTACAATCTAAACACAGGGTACAGATATATTAAGTTATGAATATAATATTTAAATGCATAAAAATTAAACCCTATGTATAAAAAAAGTATGAAAATGGTGTTGTCTTTGGGAAATATTTTGATGTGGCCGCCATCCATTAGACAAAGATGAAGGGCGCCTGAGCAGTTGCCATTATTTATGTTTACGGTTATTGCGAATTCTGTCTAGAATTAACTGTCGTTTGCTCCTTTATTTCTTCTCAGAATTTTCTTTTTCTTTTTTTTTCTCCTGTTCCTGAAGTGATGTTATGGCCTTTTTCATGGTTCCTTTTCCCTTGATGATATTTTCGTGTCTGACATCTGAAAAGAGTTCCTCTTATATTTTTTTCTATGATTCTTCGAAATTATTTTTGTGCAATGTTGTATTTGCAAGGAAAAAGCAATAAAGGTAAACAAAAAATAACATCTACAGAAAATATAAAGAGATAGCTGAATGTATGTAGTTCTCTGTATGAATAGGACTCCATGCCTCATGCGAGTATATATATAAACAGTTTAAAGTTATTTTTTCAGAGTTCGAGGTGTAAATGCGTTCTCTCTCTCTCTCTCTCTCTCTCTCTCTCTCTCTCTCTCTCTCTCTCTCTCTCTCTCTCTCTCTCTCTCTCTCTCTCTCTCTCTCTCTCTCTCTCTCTCTCTCATATTTTCAGGTATATACGTAATCCATTTATTTGTCATATATTCGTTATACTTATGTTTAATGATGTTCTGTTGAACTTATAATTCCCATCTTTTGGCCGTTTGCAAAATTTATGTAAATTCAGACGAATTTTCTGTCATCCTTAACGAGTTTTCCAGAGACCTGGAATAATTCATAATAGCCTTGAAAAGGTTACATTGAAATTATCTTGAAAACTTTTTACTTTTCTTGCTAATTACTTCTCAAAGAGTAGTTTTTATTTCATTTTCGTGAGAGAAATGTTATATGAAATATATATAGTACTACTTTACATTAAGAGGTTCACATCGTCGCTAGTAGAATGAATGACATAGACTTCTTCATATTTTTTTATCTCTTTTGTCATTATATCTTTTTCAGCTTCAGCAGTGCAGCCTAAAAATTACTTGCTATATTATATAATATACTATAATGCAATACGATATAGTAAAATATTATATAATAAATAAGGTATCTCTCTCTCTCTCTCTCTCTCTCTCTCTCTCTATATATATATATATATATATATATATATATATATATATATATATATATATATATATATATATATATATATATATATGTGTGTGTGTGTGTGTGTGTGTGTGTGTGTGTGTGTGTGTGTGTGTGTGTGTGTGTGTGTGTGTGTGTGTGTGTGTGTGTGTGTGTGTGTGTGTGTGTGTGTGTGTGTGTGTGTGTGTGTGTGTGTGTGTGTGTGTGTGTGTGTGTGTGTGTGTGTGTGTGTGTGTGTGCGTGTGTGCATACATATATGTATATTCAAGTAAGCACATTACCATACGTTATGCCAAGAATCATTTTTACCCAGACCGGGACTTGAACCTAGAACACATAATTATTTATATATATGAATCAGTTTTACCCCGACTGGGACTTGAACCTAGGACACGCAATTACTGTGCCAAGATGCTACCAACTACAACACAGAAGTTTAAAAAGCGAAACAGACCTTACAGCTATTATCTGCTATACTAGGAATGAACGCATTCTATCTGAATGCCACTCTGTTCATATTACAGTTTCCCCCAACCTCACTCGTGGCTTCGTTTTCGCATTTAATTCAACTCCCAATCTCATTCGGACCAATAATAATCAAATAAGCACATTACCATAAGTGAAAACATAAATAACTTTTACCCCAACCGGGACTTGAAGCTAGGACACATAATTACTGTGAAAAGGCGCTACCAAATACACCACAGAAGGTCTAAAAAGGGAAACAGACCTCAGCTTTTATCTGCTATACTAGGAATGAACGCATTCTATCTGAATGTCACTCGAAAACGAAGCCACGAGTGAGGTTGGGGGAAACTGTAATATGAACATAGTGGCATTCAGATAGAATGCATTCATTCCTAGTATAGCAGATAAAAGCTGTAAGGTCTGTTTCGCTTTTAGACCTTCTGTGATGTAGTTGGTAGCGCCTTGGCACAGTAATTATGTGACTTTGGTTCAAGTCCCGATCGGGGAAAAAGTGCTTCATGTTTTCACATATAGTATGTGTATAAATACTATCATGAAATTAGCCCCTACCCTTTTCTTCTTCAACTTTCTAAAAGAATTTATCATCCCTTTTCACATAGTAGGTACGTCGTGTAAAGCAGACATTTGGTATACACCATGAAGAGTATACGATACTTATATATACACACTTATATTAACAGTAGTGATATATGAAGTGAATACTTAAAAAAACTAGATATTACTAAGAATAGAAACCAGTTGAAAAGATGGGAAACAAAAGACGAATAGAGAAGGGAAACAGAGACAACGATAATTTCGCCCTATTCTTTTGTTCTCTTTCCTATTCAGGAATATCAATATAAGAGTAGGTAAAAAGCTGGCTGCTGCCTCATTGTTAAGCTTCTACTCTTGGCATATACAGGTAGGAACGTAGAAATGAAGAGGGGGGGAAGGAGAAGGAAAAAAGGGGGGGGTTGAGGATACAAGGAGAAGAAGCATGTTTAGAATTTGTAAAGTTCGAGGGAATGGTAAGGGAGAAGATCTAAAGGGAAGAAGTGATAAGGGAGGATAAATAGGATTCTGTTAATACATTAAAGATTAAAGAAAATCGAAGAATCGTGCTGAAGGATCAGGTAGAAATATAGTCTCTCTCTTACTCATATTGTCAGTGAATAAAGATAGAAACAACAAAATTCTCTAGATACGAGAACCTCAATATATATATATATATATATATATATATATATATATATATATATATATATATATATATATATATATATATATATATATATATATATATATATATATGAATATATATACATATATATATATATATATATATATATATATATATATATATATATATATATATATATATATATATATATATATATATATATATATATATATATATATATATATACATATATATATATATATATATATATATATATATATATATATGTATATATATATATATATATATATATATATATATATATATATATATATATATATATATATATATATATATATATATATATTGTTCAGCCTTGTCAAATTGTTACCACTCCCAGAGTTATTGTTCGCTATCATTTGCAAGTAATGTGTTGTCAGTGATTAAACTTATGAATTTTCATGTTTTAGTTTAATTTATCGGTGATTGTAGTCTTGTGTGGAGTCTGTTCTGAAAATTGTTAATTGCGATCCTGAGAAAATTTAACCTCAGATAGGTGGTCTGATTCACTGGAAACGATAAAAACGACTTTGACCCGATTTCTTAAACAGTGTAAACCTAGTATACCATAGTATTAGTTAGCTAGACACACACAAATGGATTTCATAAACGCATCTGATGCGGTTCTGTGTATGGCTCGGATCCCCCAATGGGGGGGGGGTCCTAGCCATACATAGAACCGCGTCAGACGCGTTTATTAAATCCACTTGTGTGTGTCTAGCTAACTAACACTATGGTATACTAGGTTTACACTGTTTAAGAAATCGGGCCTTTGTCACTTCTAAAGTTTGTCTTGATATATGAATAAGCAACTCCCTTTTTGAACACCAGGAAGTGTAGTTAATATTTATTAGAATCTTTTCATGTTGCTGCTAAGTCTTTCTTTTAGGTAGGGTAGTTATTATTCAGTAGAGTTATTTCCTGATGTTGTCATATTATTTCTCTTGGACTTAGGCAAAAAAAAATTCACAGTTCCTGGGCTGAGAGGCAAAAGGAAAAATAGCTTTTTCTTTCTTCTCATGGAATATGCTTTTGAGCATTTTTCAGTGAAAGCCTTTGGTAGTACTCACTATGTTACATTCTAACTAATGATTTTGATACCGAGTTCATTCTCTATAAATGTTATAATACTCTCATTGTACCTCAGTACGCTACTTGGCCTCTATAGTCAGAGAACTCTTTTTTATGTTTATGTGTGTGAATATTTTTTCTGAACCGATTTTTTTATAGTTGTTTATACTCATGAATGTCCTCATAATAATAGTAATACATACAACAACGACAATAATAATAATAATAATAATAATAATAATAATAATAATAATAATAATAATAATAATAATAATAATAATAATAATAATAATAATAATAATAATAATAATAATAATAATAATAATAATAAAAATAATGTCAGTGTACGCTATATGTGTAACATGTCAGTAGAGGCTTTAAACTTTGAAAATCTGATTTATCACACACTTGAGTGGAGGTAATATGTCCTGCTGACATTAAAAACAGAATAACAAGAGAGAAAATGACATTCACAAACAACGAATACAGTGTCTTGTCTCCACACAATAAACCCAAATTCTACCTCTTAAAATGTCTTCTATGGATTCTCATAGCCATTTGGTGGTACGAAGTGGAGGGTAGTGGCGATAGTCGTTTGGTAGTCTTTATTGACTCAGTAACCTCGTCGAGTGCGTCACTGAACTTGTCTTCGTCCAGTACCTCCCATGTCATAAAAGACAATAATGTATATAGTAGCAGTGGGCATAGATTAGTGAGAGAGAGAGAGAGAGAGAGAGAGAGAGAGAGAGAGAGAGAGAGAGAGAGAGAGAGAGAGAGAGAGAGAGAGAGAGAGGTGAAACCCACCTGCTGTTCTTCTCAGGGAAAGGGCGATTATGTTAATCTAACCCTGAGAATCTCCATGTGATCACAATATAATGATTTACATATAACGATCTACCTTCCCAAAATCTTACGTGGAAGACCGAATGATCGCCTCTCTCTCTCTCTCTCTCTCTCTCTCTCTCTCTCTCTCTCTCTCTCTCTCCTCTCCCTCTCTCTCTCTCTCTCTCTCTGTGTGTGTGTGTGTGTGTGTGTGTGTGTGTGTGTGTGTGTGTGTGTGTGTGTGTGTGTGTGTGTGTGTGTGTGTGTTTTCCTTCCTTTCATTATCTCTGTAACTAATAGTACTTTGTTTTGATTTCCTTTCTTGTATTCTTCTTGAAAGTTGAGACTTTTTTAGGTTTTAATCGTTGCTTTCGGGGTGCTTGTATATAGTTAAACAAAGCGTTGATGCCTCTCAAAAGTTAAAGGTTGTAGATGAATTGTTGCATCAGGAAAATCTCACACTCATAACGGAATGTAATTAACCGGTTGCGTGGTCAAATATGAGATAAAGACGCACCTCTTTTGACACACTTTTCTTTAAAACGTTCATGATGAGGGAGGCTTCAGATTGAAGGAGATTCAAGTAGGAAAAGATCATATTACCCCGGCAGTATTCACTCACTGAAAACTTAGGGTTTTGTTTACTTACAGTTACATTAATCCATTCATATATCAGACAGTCAAACAAAGACACATATTTCGAAAATCACAGCAGATGAAGACACGTAATTTTTGATCAGATGATCTTGGGCATAGCTTGCCTGTTTGCATCTCCTTTCAGAAATTTAGTTTCATAAATACAACCACTCACCCAAGCATTTTATATATCTATATGTCAGTCTAAATATATATATCTATCAATCTGTACTTATCTTTTCATCCATATATATATATATATATATATATATATATATATATATATATATATATATATATATATATATATATATATATATATTCATTTTTATCATTTTTTACTTTTTTCTACTTAATCCTCTCTTCTTATATATTATGGATTTTTTTCCTCCTTGTTCTCGTATAATGCCTTTTTTATTCTTTCCCCGAATCACTAATGAAAATAGTGACACGCATGCACGCACACATACATAGATGCATACATTCATACATACATACATACATACATACATACATACATACATATGTTCATATATATATATATATATATATATATATATATATATATATATATATATATATATATATATATATGTGTGTGTGTGTGTGTGAATAATTCTTTTACCCCGACCGGGACTCGAACCTAAGACTTATGATTACTAAATCAAGGCGCTACCACTACACCACAGAAGGTTAAAAGGAACCCAACCTTTTAACCTTCTGTGGTGTAGTGGTAGCGCCTTGACTTAGTAATCATAAGTCTTAGGTTCGAGTCCCGGTCGGGGTAAAAGAATTATTCATGTTTTCACATATGTAATGTGCTTATTTGATATATATATATATATATATATATATATATATATATATATATATATATATATATATATATATATATATGTATATGTATGTATATATATATATATATATATATATATATATATATATATATATATATATATATATATATATATATATATATATATATATATATATATATATGAGACATATTTTGCCCTTGGTCGGGATTTGAACTTAAGACATAATTACTATGTCAAGGCGCTACCAACTACAGTATGAAAGTCGAAAGCTAACGTTTCAATTAACTGTTAAGCTAGGGAATGAACGCATTCTTCTAAATACTTTTTGTTCATTTTTTCAGTTTCCCAACCTCACTCGTCGCTTCCTTATTGTCTTACGTCCAAAACCCGGGCAAGGGCAAAATGTGTTTCATGCTTTAACATATGTTAATGTGTTTATTTAATATATATATATATATATATATATATATATATATATATATATATATATATATATATATATATATATATATATATATATATATATATATATATATATATATATATATATATATATATACATATATATATATATATATATATATATATATATATATATATATATATATATATATATATGAATCATTTTTTACCCCGACCGGGACTCGAACCTAGGACTTTTGATTACTAAGTCAAGGCGCTACCACTACACCACAGAAGGTTAAAAGGAACCCAACCTTATAGCTTATATCTGCTATACTTAGGAATGAACGCATTCTAACTGAATGCCACTATGTTCATATTACAGATTCCCCAACCTCACTCGTGGCTTCGTTTTAGCATTTAATTCAAATCCCAATCTCATTCGGGCCATGAAATTATCAAATAAGCACATTACATATGTGAAAACATGAATCACTTTTTACCCCGACCGGGACTCGAACCTAGGACTTTTGATTACTAAGTCAAGGCGCTACCACTACACCACAGAAGGTTAAAAGGAACCCAACCTTATAGCTTATATCTGCTATACTTAGGAATGAACGCATTCTAACTGAATGCCACTATGTTCATATTACAGATTCCCCAACCTCACTCGTGGCTTCGTTTTAGCATTTAATTCAAATCCCAATCTCATTCGGGCCATGAAATTATCAAATAAGCACATTACATATGTGAAAACATGAATCATTTTTTACCCCGACCGGGACTCGAACCTAGGACTTTTGATTACTAAGTCAAGGCGCTACCACTACACCACAGAAGGTTAAAAGGAACCCAACCTTATAGCTTATATCTGCTATACTTAGGAATGAACGCATTCTAACTGAATGCCACTATGTTCATATTACAGATTCCCCAACCTCACTCGTGGCTTCGTTTTAGCATTTAATTCAAATCCCAATCTCATTCGGGCCATGAAATTATCAAATAAGCACATTACATATGTGAAAACATGAATCATTTTTTACCCCGACCGGGACTCGAACCTAGGACTTTTGATTACTAAGTCAAGGCGCTACCACTACACCACAGAAGGTTAAAAGGAACCCAACCTTATAGCTTATATCTGCTATACTTAGGAATGAACGCATTCTAACTGAATGCCACTATGTTCATATTACAGATTCCCCAACCTCACTCGTGGCTTCGTTTTAGCATTTAATTCAAATCCCAATCTCATTCGGGCCATGAAATTATCAAATAAGCACATTACATATGTGAAAACATGAATCATTTTTTACCCCGACCGGGACTCGAACCTAGGACTTTTGATTACTAAGTCAAGGCGCTACCACTACACCACAGAAGGTTAAAAGGAACCCAACCTTATAGCTTATATCTGCTATACTTAGAAATATAAGCTATAAGGTTGGGTTCCTTTTAACCTTCTGTGGTGTAGTGGTAGCGCCTTGACTTAGTAATCAAAAGTCCTAGGTTCGAGTCCCTGTCGGGGTAAAAAATGATTCATGTTTTCACATATGTAATGTGCTTATTTGATAATTTCATGGCCCGAATGAGATTGGGATTTGAATTAAATGCTAAAACGAAGCCACGAGTGAGGTTGGGGAATCTGTAATATGAACATAGTGGCATTCAGTTAGAATGCGTTCATTCCTAAGTATAGCAGATATAAGCTATAAGGTTGGGTTCCTTTTAACCTTCTGTGGTGTAGTGGTAGCGCCTTGACTTAGTAATCAAAAGTCCTAGGTTCGAGTCCCGGTCGGGGTAAAAAATGATTCATGTTTTCACATATGTAATGTGCTTATTTGATAATATATATATATATATATATATATATATATATATATATATATATATATATATATATATATATATATATATATATATATATATATATGTGTGTGTGTGTGTGTGTGTGTGTGTGTGTGTGTATATATATATATATATATATATATATATATATATATATATATATATATATATATATATATATATATATATATATATATATATATATATATATATATATATATATATATATATATATATATATATATATATATATATATTTATAGTAGGTTGGCCATGGCACCAGCTGCCCGTTGAAAGACTACGACTGAAGGTATTAGGATGCAACTAGGACTGGTCCAGACAGTTCCAGGTTGAGTCTTCCTTCAGGAAGGTTCTTTCCTCATGCCTACATCTACACTGAATATTCTGGCATATTCATTACACATCTCTTGCTATTCCATTACATTTGACAAGTCACAACATTCTGCACACCTGTCTCTTTCACTTTCCTTTTCCTCACATTTTGTCATTATTTATGAAAGGTTCACAACTAATGGCCCCCAGTACCTGGCATAGTGGGGTGCGAAGAATCTCCGGGGATCATGTTGACTCCACCATTGGCTTGAGGGCAGACACGCCTGGTGGTAGTAATGGTTCTGCTCTTAACCTTGCACCTCCCAATCGTTCTGCTTCTTTCACTCTTCACTATACAAACATTCGTGGGCTGAACTCTAATCTTTCGTCTGTGGAACAGCACTTGGGCACTTGCCTCCCTAACCTCCTCCACTTATCTGAAATCCAGTTGTCTATACATGCTTCCACTGACCCTTTCCAAATCTCCCACTATAATCTGTATACTCGTTTTTGTTCCAAAGGTGGGGTCTATGATTACTGCAACATTAATACTCCTACTGTGAGGCTCATGGACCTTGAACCTCCTGACTTTAATGTTCTCTGGATAAAAGTCTATCTCTCCACTACCACTATCATCCTTTACTTCTGCTACTGTTCTCCAAACTCCACCGAGTTTGTGTCTTTCTTTGAATATCTCTCCTCGTGCCATGAGTCCTTGCTATCTTCTCACCCACATGCCGAAGTTCTCTACATTGGAAACTTCAATGTACACCACAGTGAGTGGCTTCATTCTTCTCACACTGATGTGGGAGGAAGCGAGGCTCTTGCTTTCTCTATTACTCACGATCTGGAGCAAATTATCAAACATCCTACTCGCGTTCCTGATCGTCACGAACATGCTGCAAACACTCTTGACCTATTTTTTACTTCTAACCCTTCAAACTACTCTTATTCTGTGTTTTCCCCTCTTGGTAAATCTGACCACTCCATGATCTCTGCCTCTTCCATTTTCGCTCCCCCACCACCAATCCCTCCTACTCAACGCCGCCTTTGGCACTTCGAGTGAAGCCAATATGAAAATTTGCGTAATTTTCTCTTCGACTTCCCATGGAATGACTACTGCTTTCGGTCCCGCAACCCTGATCGGGTAGCTGTAAATGTTGCCGAGATCGTGACCGTGGGAATGGAGGCATACATCCCCTCTTCTACAACAACTTTCTCTCCCCCTAAACCTTGGTTTGACCGTGCCTGCTCCATGGCTATCCAGGCTAGGAATCAGGCTCACCGATCTTACCAAGCCTCTCCTTCCGATTTAACTCGCTCTGCTTTTATTATAGCTAGGAATCGCTGTACAGCTCAGATTCGAAGGTCCAAGGTTTACTTTATAAAAAGGAAAGTTGATGACCTTAACTCCTCTCCCACTGACAAATGCTTCTGGTCCTTAGCCAAAAACCTCTCCAAAAACTTCTGTAACTCAAGCTTTCCCCCTCTCATTCGTTCTGATGGTTCTATAGCTTGCTCTCCCACTGACAAAGCCACTCTCTTTGGCTCTCATTTTTCTGCCAACTCTTCTATCAAGGATTCCAGCGCACCTGCTCCTCAGTCTTTTCCCCTCTCTAACCCTATGCCCTCCCTTATCCTTTCTTCACGCAAAGTTTATAAGGTTCTTCGCTCACTACAGACAAACAAGGCATCTGGTCAAGATGGTTTCCCTGCAAGGTTCCTTAAGGAGTTTGCAGATGAACTGGCTCCCGTGCTTTGCCGTCTTTTTCGCCTCATTCTGTCAACCAGTATCTATCCTTCATCTTGGAAGCATGCTCTAGTTCAACCTGTTCCTAAGAAGGATGACCGCTCTATTCCTTCTAACTACCGACCTATTGCTCTAACCTCCTCTATTGCTAAAGTTTTCGAAACTTTGCTCAATGCTCACTTTTTGAAATGCCTTTAATCTAACTCACTTACCTCCGATCACCAGTACAGCTTCCACAAGGCAAGATCCACTGGTGATCTCCTGTCCTATCTTACTCATGTATGGTCATCTTCTCTGAGGAACTATGGGGAATCCTTTGTCGTCGCCCTTGATATCTCTAAGGCTTTTGACAGAGTCTGGCACAAGGCTCTGTTGGTCAAACTCCCTGCCTATGGCATTACCCCTTCTCTCTGTTCTCTGATTTCCAGTTTTCTTACTGACCGTTCTATATCTGTAGTTGTTGATGGCGCAACATCTAGCCCTTTATCTGTTTTTAGTGGCGTTCCACAGGGCTCTGTTCTTTCACCTACTCTCTTCCTTCTCTTCATCAATGATCTTCTACAATCCCCATCTTCCTCTCTTCTGCATGCCTTTGCCGATGATTCTACCCTTCACTTTTCCTCTGCCTTTTCTTCACAACCTTCATCTGTTACTCGTAATCAATCTCGTATCACTCTTTCTTCTACTCTTAACTCCGATTTGCAGAGAGTATCTGAATGGGGCACTCAAAATTTAGTTAAATTCAATGCCTCCAAGACACAGTTTCTGGCTATCTCTTTATCTTCTTCTCCTCCTGATAACCCTATTATCTTCGAAACTAATGAAATTTACCCTCTTAACTCTATCAATATATTAGGAATCCATATAGCCTCTAACTTGTCTTGGAGGAATCTCATAATCCAAATTTCTATATCTTCATCCAAATATTTGGGGGTTTTGGTTCGTTTTCGTTATTACTTTTCCTCATTGCAGTTACTTAAAATTTACAAAGGTCTTATCCCCCCTGCTTAGAATACTGCTCACACATCTGGGGTGCTTCTTCCTTTACTTATCTTCTTGATAGGGTTGAATCTAAGGCAGTCAGACTCATTAATGATCCTTCTCTTACTTCTAACCTGGATTCTCTCTCTCTTCGCCGTGAGGTATCTGCCCTTTCGCTTTTCTATTGTTACTACTTCCATCGCTGCTCTGATGAGTTGGCGAGTTGCATCCCTCCTCCACTGCCGAGGCCGCATAACACTCGCCAAGTGGCCTCATCTCACAGGTACTGTGTGGAGATTTGTAGCTCGCGGATTGGTCGGTGCAGCGACTGCTTCTTCCCATCTACCTCCAGACTCTGGAACTTTCTTCCTCCTTCTGTCTTTCCTAATTCTTATGACCTTTTATCCTTCAAAAAGCAGATCTATCGTCATCTCAGAGCCTAGTCCTCCATATCTCTGGGTCCTCTTTACTTTGACTGTTTTTTTCTGTCTGTCGTTTTCCTTTGTGTGACATTACCTCATCTCTGCCTTGCCCTTACCTTCGTCTTGATATTTTCTCGTGCCGGGGCCTTTGTTGATGAGGGCAGTTTCTGCCTGTCCCGGTGTCACACTCTTAAAAAAAAATAAAAAAAAATAAAATATATATATATATATATATATATATATATATATATATATATATATATATATATATATATATATATATATATATATATATATATATATATATACATATATATATATATATATATATATATATATATATATATATATATATATATATATATATATATATATATATATATATATATATATATATATATATATATGTATGTATATTTATATATATATATATATATATATATATATATATATATATATATATATATATATATATATATATATATATATATATATATATATATATATGAATCATTTTTTACCCCGACCGGGACTCGAACCTAGGACTTATAATTACTAAGTCAAGGCGCTACCAACTACACACCACAGAAGGTTAACAGGAATCCAACCTTACAGCTTATATCTGCTATACTTAGGAATGAACGCATTCTATCTGAATGCCACTATGTTCATATTACAGATTCCTCAACCTTACTCGTGGCTTCATTTTCGCATTTAATTCAATCCCAATCTCATTCGGGCTATACAATAACCAATTAAGCACATTACATATGTGAAAACATGAATCATTTTTTACCCCTACTGGGACTCGAACCTAGGACTTATAATTACTAAGTCAAGGTGCTACCAACTACACACCACAGAAGGTTAAAAGGAATCCAACCTTACAGCTTATACCATGAGAAGTAGATATAATAAATGAAGCTGTAAGTATAGAAGTTCATGTAAATACCTTTTGCTTCCCATTGGCATTTTCATATTATAAATGCAGATATATAGAAATATCCAACAGCATGTAGCGTTATGAAATTTATTCATTAAATCTGATTGTAAATAATTTGCGCATATCTTAATCTACATATTATTTATACAGTATGTGTGTGTTTGTGTACATATATATATATATATATATATATATATATATATATATATATATATATATATATATATATATATATATATATATATATATATGTGTGTGTGTGTGTGTGTGTGGCGGCGGGAACAGTATCAAAAAATAGCCCCAACGTATTCCCGACTAAAAGTGGACGGGGCGAGGGGACTGGGAGTCCCCCCTCTTGTATTAACTTCCCCCGATACGTCAAAGAAGAAGGGAAGTAGAGGGGAGAATAACTTCTCCCCAAACTCTATATTTGGGGTGTCTAATGTGCGTGGTTGGAGTACGATAGAGAGCAAAAGATGTGAGATTGGATATGTGTTTGGTAGGAGGAGGATGGATGTATGTATTGGCATTGTTAGAGACGAAGATGAAAGCAAAAGGGGAAGTAGCATTTAGTGATGTGACAGGTAGGGTGTCTGGGTTTGAAAGGGGGAGAGCGAGAGAAGGTTGACATTATTGCTGAGTGAATGGATGGTAAATAAGGTCGTGGAATGGAAAGAAGTGTCATCTAGGCTGATGTGGGTGAGGGCTTGGATAGGTAGGGAATGTTGAGCTTTTGTTAGTGTATGGGCCAGGATGTGAGAGAAGTGAGGAAGAACAGGATGAATTCTGGAATGAGTTAAATAGTTGTGTGGATGGTCTGAGTAAAAGGAACTATGTAGTTGTGTTGTTTGACTTGAATGCCAGAGTTGGTGATGGAGAGGTAGAAGGTGTTGTAGGAAAGTATGGGGTACCAGGTGGAAATGAGAGTGGCGAGAGACTGATAGATATGTGTGTGGAGTAAGAGTTGGTGACAAATAATAGTTTTTCAAGAAGTTAATAAATAAGTATACATGGATGAGAGTGGCAAATGGAAGAGTGAAGGAAACAGCACTGATGGATTATGTGATGGTAGCAAAGAGCATGATTGGTAGAGTGAAAGATGTGCATGCATTTAGGGGTGTGGCTGCTGGAATGTTTGATCATATTTTTTGGTTGAAGCAAAACTGGTAGTAGCAAAAGAGTGGGGATATAGAGTGGGGGGGATGTAGAATGGAAATGGTGAAGGTGGAAGAATTGAAAAAGCCAGAGAAGAGACAGGAATATTAGGACAGGTTGAAAGTAACATATGACAGGGTGAAAGAAAGAGAAGATGGGAAATTAGAGGAGGAATGGGGGTTGATGAAAGAATGTGTTGTGGGACATGCAAGTGATGTGTGTGGAAAGAGGTTTGTTGGAGGTGGCATGAGGAGGGGCAGCGAGTGGTGGAATGAAAGAGTGAAAATGAATGTGGAAGAGAAAAAAAGAGGGCTTTTTAGGAATGGCTGCAGTGTAACAGTAGGGAGAAGTATGAAAGATATAGGGAGAAAAATGTGGAAACCAAGCGGAAGGTAGAGGAAGAGAAGAGGTTGACAAATGTTAGGTGGGGACAGGATTTTAATAGGTCATATGAGGAGAATAAAAAGAAGTTTTGGAAAGAGGTGAAGTGAGTAAGGAAGGGTGGATCGAGGATGGAAGAGACAGTGAAAGATGTGAATGGACAGATGTTAAGAGGAAATGATGCAAGGAAAAGATGGGCATAATATTTTGAGTGCTTGCTGAATGTTGAGGAAGATAGAGAGGCAGTTATTAGTGGCAGTGGGGGGTGTTCAAGTGGCAGTAATGGGAGATGAAAATGAGAGAGAGATTACAAGAGAGGAGGTGAAAAGGGCACTGTATGAAGCAAAAGCAGGTAAACCACCTGGAATGGATGGTGTGAGAGTGGAGATGTTGACAGAAGGGGGTGTGACTGCATTGGAATGGTTGGTGAGAGTGCTTAATATATGATTTATGTTGTCAATGGTGCCAGTGGAATGGGTGATCGCTTGTATAGTGCCCCTATACAAAGGTAAGGGAGAAGTGTATGAATGCAGTAATTTTAGGGGTATAAGCTTGTTGAGTGTGGTAGGAAAAGTGTATGGTGAGGAATTGTTTGCCGGAAATTCCCTGATACAGAATCCGGTGTTACTGTGGTTGGCGGCCAAGGAAGAAAAGGCTGAGGCCACCTGAACCAGAAGGGGGCCATCTTCACATCTAGTAGGGGGTCGTCCTTGGAGACGAGGGCATCTGAAAAGGTGGCTCCCACTTAAGTCTGGTGGCGCAGGAGCCAGCCTAATGAGCAGAGACACTTTGCCGAGACATTCTTGCAGGAGACTGTCTACGCATCTAGTAGGAGAGCAGCCTTGGAGACAAGGGCGTCCGTCTCCATTTTGTTGGCATCCTGAAAGACTGTTCTAACTGGCATTGAAAGGCGGAAGAGCCAACCAGACAAGAATGAAAAGACTGCCGGCCTCTTTGAGTCTGTGGGTGCGTATGCCTTGGTTGGAAATTGGGTTCAGCAGGAGGCCGTCAGCACCCTTTGTATGAGGTAGGCCTTGAAGTCTAGGGAGTCCATCTCCATCTCGTTGGCATCCAAAAAGGCATTTTAACTGGCGTCAGGGAGACACAGGAGCCAGCCTGAAGGGCAAAAGCCTGAGTGGATTTGTTAGGCTTTCTCTTGGAGAACGAGCTGTCGGTGAAGTAGACGGTGCGGAGAGACAATGAAAGGCGACATGGAGAGGAGTTGGATGGCTTTAACTGGTCTTGTTAGATGCAGGGACCAGCCTGTAGAGCAGGGAGACGTGGGCTCTTACATTTATTAGGAGATGCAGGAGCCAGCCTGAAGGTCAAGGAGGCCTATTCGTACGGCATTCTCTTGGAGGGCAGAGGGCAAGCTGGCGGCAAAGAAGACAATGCAGAGAGGCAAGATGAGGTGGAGTGGAGTGATGATGCTGCACTCCAAAGGGTCACCAGTGTGCGAGTCGGAGGAAGGAGGAATAAAACGAACATGTTATATTTTGAAAACTCCACTGAGGACTTATCGAAGACTACATTAATAAGTCAGAAGATCAATTTAAATTCAGCTGATGCAGACTGCATAGTAGTGCGTAGTGCTCTCTTGTGAGTTATTATAAAGATAAGATTATATTTAAAAAGATAATGTCAAGACGCAGCCTGGGGGGTTCTATAGGTTTATAATAATGAGATCATGATAATTCCTGACGGAGCCTAGAAGGGTGATGGTACAATATATACATAGTGCCTGTTTTAAATTTTTATATTTTGAAAAGTGTAAGTGAATCTTTATTTTCTACATTTACATAAACTACTATGTGTGTATTAGCTATTCTCCGATACCTTTATGTTGAATCATTCTTCTTAGATTATTCATTGCATTATTTAAGTTTTGACCCTAAGCAAGCAACTTTAAGTTTTGCTGTGCTTCAGTTAACCTTTTAATTTAAACTTTCTGAAAAATAACTTGTGACGTTCGTCATGAAATGATTTATTACTAGAATCCAAATGTGTTATTAAGCAGTATTTATGACTTAACATTATATCTATTTTTTTCATAAATTGATAAGATTGCTTACTACCCAGTGCTATGTCCTTTCCATTGTTTAGAATAGTGTAAAAAATGCAAAATTAAAAAAAAATTTGATGATATTCAAAATATGGTTTCATGATTTGGATACCCAGGCTTGAACTCCATCTAATGCACGTACGTGCGCGCTGGCATTCATTCACCAGAGTGAGCATTTTGATTGACAAGTGCAATATTACTGCTGCTGCTGCTGCTGCTGCTAGGGGGATTCACGTAATTTGAATATTGATAGAGTTTAAGAGAGCGAGAAATTAATACCATGAATTCAATTGCATACGTGTGCCCATGTATATGTACGAGTATATATGTGAAAGAGAGAGAGAGAGAGAGAGAGAGAGAGAGAGAGAGAGAGAGAGAGAGAGAGAGAGAGAGCGATAAGGATTGATACGGACAAAGCCAGTCACTCATGCGCAGGAGTGATAGAAGATTATTCAGGAAGAAAATAGAATATGGAATGAAGAAGGTATAAATCCTCGGCTGTCCTCTATTACTCAGTATTAAAGGCGGTAATCTCTTCCTTGTTAGGATTTATATAGTTAGTTCCTTAGGATTACGACTCAAATCCTAAAATCGTTATGGAAGGCTTACAAGATTACATTTCCATAGAAACGACGTTTCTCCATCATCATTTTCCTTTCAGTTCAATGACTTTGGTAAACGATATAAATAAGTTACATATACTAATGACGTATCTCGCTATGGGTCCCTATGGAATCGCTTTTCTAGCATAAGAGTTTAAGAAAATTTAGGAACCGACACATAAT
>JAXCGZ010012318.1:22500-25000 GCA_037179515.1 Halocaridina rubra | reverse complement strand
CTGTTCCTTTCCTTCTACGTAAGTTTTTATTCATCCAGTCGAAAACATATCCATCTATTCTTGTCATTACTTACATCTTTTTAATAGGTCTCCCATGTAAGACCGTATCAAATGACTTTTAATAATTTAGGAATATGCAATCTGCTCAGCCCTCTCATTTCTGTAAGATCTGGCTTACCTCATCATAAAATTCTAATAAGTTTGTTACTGTTGATCTGCCTTCTCTGAAGCCATGTTGTCTCACTGACAATATTTGAAGGATTCCAAGTGAAAAGAGATGTGTTTTCTAAGTAGTTTTTTTCATAATTTTGCAAACATGCAGGTCAAAAGAAACAGGTTTATTATTTAAAGCTGTATCACTCCTTCCCTTTTTGAAGGTACATATCACGTTCGCTTGCTTCCAGAGACTTTTCATATATAATGCATAGCGCCACCGAAATTAATTTAGCGCATTTCTTAAGTACGTAATTGTATATGTCATTACGATCTGTAGCTTTTTGGGCAGCTAACTCCATCAGCAATTTGGATACCTCTGTAGCTGAAAATATGATGTTGTCTAATACCGGCCCATGATCTCTTATGTCTGCAATATAAGGGGGTGGGGTATTTTGTACTGTAAATATTGACGGAAACTCCTTGTTCAGTTCTTCGCAGATCTCTTCATCCCAGCAATGCTTCCATCTGTGTGCCCTCGTGCATGCGTGTCGGGTTTGGCTTATATTTTCACATAAATGTACTCTTCTATGATGCGTTTGTCCTTTTTTATGCTCAAAATAAAGTTAACACCAGGGTTGCCAAACGATTAAGCATAAAAAAGGACAGACTCAGTATAAAAAAGGAAATTTATGGAAAAAAATATGCCAAATCTGGTATTAAGATGTCGTGCCTTGCCCATCTCCCTACCTTCTTAAGTCGAAAAAATATATTCGTTTTATAAAGACACATACCTAAGTACGTACATGCATGCATACACACGCATGCACGTATACACGCAATAGTTTTTCCTCGTCACATAACTGGCGTCTATGATGTCTTGCCACCCCTCCCCACCTTCAGTAAACATACACACACAAGCACACATGAGAAGACACACACACACACACACACACATCACCAGGAAGGCTAAAGAAAATCCCAAGCTTTTCCACAGCTTTATCAGAGGAAAACTGAAGGTAAAAGAACAGGTTTTAAGGCTAAAGAGAGCGGATGGAAGCATCACTGAGACGGACGAAGAGATCTGCAAAGAATTGAACAAGGAGTTTCAGTCAGTATTTACAGTAGAAAATACCCCACCCCCTCAGATTGCAGTGATAGAAGCTCAAGGGCCGGTATTAGAGAACATCAACCTTACAGCCACAGAGGTATGCAAAGCGCTGATGGATTTAGATGTTCATAAAGCTACAGGTCCTGATGACATATCCCCTCATGTGCTTAAAAAATGCGCAAACACAATATCAGTGGCACTAAGTATCATATTTAAGGAGTCACTGGAGTCGGGGGAGATTCCAAGATGCTGGAAACAAGCAAATGTGATACCTATCTTCAAAAAGGGAAGGAGGGATACGGCTCTGAACTATAGACCAGTTTCCTTGACCAGCATAGTTTGCAAACTTATGGAGAAACTACTAAGGAAACATATCTCTCTTCACTTGGAATCCTTCAACTTTTTGTCAGTGAGGCAACATGGCTTCAGAGAAGGAAGATCAACAGTAACAAACTTATTAGAATTTTATGATGAGGTAAGCCAAATCTTACAGGAAAGAGAGGGCTGGGCAGATTGCATATTCCTAGACTTCCAGAAAGCGTTTGACACTGTTCCACATGGGAGACTTATTAGGAAGCTGCAATCAATGGCTAGAATAGGTGGAAATGTCTTGGAATGGATAAAAACTTACTTAGAAGGAAGGGAACAGAGGGTTAGAGTAAGACACTCAGTGTCTGAATGGAGAAGAGTTAGTAGTGGAGTTCCACAGGGTTCAGTTTTAGGGCCACTTTTGTTCCTTGTATATGTAAATGACCTACCAGAGTCTGTAAATTCATTCATGAATATGTTTGCAGATGATGCAAAGATTGTGAAGAAAGTAAAAAACGAGAACAATGGTAGAGAACTTCAGGAGGATCTAAATAATCTGCATGAGTGGTCAGAAAAGTGGCTAATGAAATTCAATACCTCAAAATGTAAGGTAATGAGAATGGGTACAAGTGCAAGAAGGCCCAAGCTTGACTACTCGGTGGCTGGAGTACAACTTCAAGAGACAGAAAATGAGAGAGATCTAGGAGTAAACATACTGGCAGATTTGTCTCCAGAAATACATATAAATGGCGTAGTAAGGGCAGCATATGCATTCTTATCAAATGTAAGGGTAGCCTTCAGGCACATGGACAAGGAAATGTTCAGAAATATTTATGTAACCTATGTGAGGCCAAAACTCGAATATGCAGCCCCCTTTTGGAATCCGCACTTGAAAAAGCACATAGCTAAGCTTGAAAAAGTTCAAAG
>JAXCGZ010012318.1:7500-10000 GCA_037179515.1 Halocaridina rubra | reverse complement strand
TTATGTACCTGCAACTATGCCTCAAATGGTTGCTTCTTTTCAGCCACTATTGCACTTGCCTGCTCATTCAATCATTCACTACCTGTCCTTTTACTTCTACACACTGCCTCTGCACACTTCATAAATTCCTCCTTGAAACAACCCCATTCTTCTTTCACTCCCTCCTCCATTATCTCTTTCACCACTTTCCACACATTCCTCAGACTAACTTTATGCTCACAGTCTTTTTCTTTCAAATTCAGTTCACTCACTTTTAGCATGTCTCTTCTTCTCTTGATTCTCTACTTTCTACACTTTTCTCCCACTTTCACTCTGGTTTCCTGTAAATAAGGATCAGATATTCCACCACTAGTACCTCTCAATACATTCACATCCAATACTCCATTAATGCTCTGTCAACTACTCTACCATTATCTAATACCTGTTGACATCCATTTTAAATACAGTATTGACAAGCAACATCTCTCTCTCAATACACTTTTCTATAATTTTTTCTCCGCTGCTGTTTCTACCAGGAATTTCATTGTTTCAATTACACCATCCGTTGGTTCAGTCCCTACTCTTGCATTCAAATGTCCCATCAACACCACAGTCATATTCATTCCCAAATCTTTCACACACTCGTGCAATTTCATCCAAAATTCTTCTCTTTCTTCCTCATTTTTTTCATTGCCATGGCCATATGCGCTCTCAAACTCCTAAACCTCGCTTCCCAGTCTCAATTTAGCCACTATTAATCGAGATGATCCTTCCTTCCATTCCACCAACCTCCTACTTATCTCTTCGCTTACCAACAGAGCCACTCCCTCTCTTCCTTACCCTATCTCAACTCCAGACACCCTACCTACCACACTCCCAAATGTCACCTCACCAATCTCTTTTATCTTAGTTTCACTCATTGCAAGCACATCCACATTTCTCTCCACAAACATACTCCAGTCTCCTCCCTCTTACTTTTACTTACACCACAACCATGCACATAAGTTCTAACTGGATATCTCCTGCCAGAACACCCCCACGTCTCCTCGTTGTTTTGAGGAATACTATTCAGACGACGGGATTCCCAGTTTCCCAGCTACGCCTCTTTTTGTCGACTTTTACGACACGCAGGGGAACATGCAGTAAGTATTCTACCCCTCCCTCACACGGTAGGATATTTATAAACTTTTAGAAATAACGATGACAACAACAGCAAAATCATCAAAACAATAACAACAATATGAAAAATAAAAGTGATCATTGATATAATTGTTAAAGTAAAATATTTCAGTATATATATTTTTTTTATTAATTAGATTATATAGTTAATTATTATCTGTTCCGGAGCACCTTGGGAATATTCCGAAACGCATTTTAATTTCAATAAGTGTCGGTAGAATATGATCACAGTGAGCAGATGTGAATGCACATGCTCAAATAAATATATACAACGGAACATGTACAATATGTGTAAATTGTGTAATTATCACACTTAAAAGGAAATACATGAGATAAGATGGAAATTGTATACAATGAAACTAGTCCAATATTTATAAACTGATACGAATTCGTTTAAATTGATCCTTTTGTGTTCAGTTAACGAGGTTTTGGCTTCTGTCCGTGTCTAGTTAACGAGGTTGAGGTTTCCGTGTGTATACAGTTAACGAGGCTTTGGGCACTGTGTGCAATAAAATGAGTAGAAACTATATTGATATCATGATTTGAAATTATTTGTTCAAATGATCCTTTTGTGTCCATTTAACGGGGTTGAGAATCTCATGTTATTCACGTTATCGGGGTTTGTGTCTCGTGTGTGTTCAGTTAACGGGACCCAGCCTTATTATATATAGTAAAGGGAAGAAAGGATTATCATAACTATAAGTAAATAATTTTAAATACTGTGCCATGTGTGTCCGGTTAACGGGGTTGAGGGGCCCGTGTGCGTCCAGTTAACGGGTTTGAAGAATCCGTTAACGGGTCTTTGAGTATTATAACTGAAACCAAAAACTAGATTGTAATATATTTATACGATATTATATGTTTGTAGTCACCGTGGCAAAGCGGTAACGTCCGCGACCCTGAGGTGGCAGGTCGAAGTTCGCGGCTCGCCATGGTCTGAGGTTAGGAGGGGCATGCACTCAGGGTAACGCTTACATCTGCCAAAACAAGTCCTTCGCAAGAATGCAACCGTGACTTAAATCAGGTTTTCATACGATGTTTTGTTTATATTGACCCGTTTTTATTCATTTAATGGGATTGAGAGTTAAGCGTTTCTTCAGTTAACGGATTGATGGGTCCGTTAACGGGGTCTAGGGACATTATGTATCGTAAAACTGAAAAAAAAAAATATTGACATGCTTAGATATTTAAATTTACTTTCACCCGTCTGTGTCCATTTAACGGGGTTGAGGGTCCAAATTATTCCATTTAACGGGGTTAAGGGTGTGCTAACGAGGTCTGGAAATGTACATTTAAACAAAATAGAAAAAATATTGATATCATGATAAAACTTTTTTGGTTT
>JAXCGZ010012318.1:0-2500 GCA_037179515.1 Halocaridina rubra | reverse complement strand
TTTCGTATTAAGAGAGCTGTGCTCTTGTTTGTGCGAATGGAGAGGAATCTCTTGTTTGAAATAAATTTTTATTTCGTAATGAGAGAGAAAATTATATCTTAAACAGGTTTCGCTTTCTAATTAAGGAAAGATGTTCGTGTGTGTGTGTGTGTGTGTGTGTGTGTGTGTGCTCGCGAGCGCACACTGTTTTAAGTAGATGTTTTGTAATGAGGGAGAGTCGCTTACATGTTTGTTTGCTTATGCAGGATAGGCCTACCTTTGTTGGGTACAAATTTTTATCTCATATTTGGGGAGACCTACATTTGAAAATGATTTTCCCTTCGAATTAAGGGATGACCGGTGTATGTGAGCTGCTGTAGACAGACATCTGTTTCTTATTGTGGGGGAATTATGCTTTTTTTGTTTGTGCTTTTGCGAGGGATCTATATATTTTGTATTGGAAAACCTATCTCCTAAACAAGGTTTCTCAGTAGGATTGAAGAGAGGGCAGCGTGCATGCTGTTCATAAACAGATGTCTCTTTCTTGTTGAGCGAGATCTGTGCTTTTGTTTGTGCGTTTGTGCGAGGAATCTCTTGCGTCAAACAGGGTTCCTTCATGCATTAGGGAAACATTTTTTTTTTAGTGTGTGTGTGTTTGTGCAAAGGACCTCATTCTAAAACTGGCTTCTATTTGCTCTTGGAAATTACTTAAATTTGTGTCGGTGTGACTCTAGTAGGGATTTTTTTTTTTCAGGTTTAATTTTTATATTGGGGGGAGACCTACGTCCGTGTTTGTCTGATGGAACCTTTAAACCAGTTTTGAGATTTGTATTTTGTGCTTTGAGTAAGGAACGTATGTCTTTAACTGGTTTAATTATTTTGTTGAAGGGAGATTTTGGCTTAGGATTATGTTTTTGTGTTTGTGTACAAGACTCTTGTTTTAAACTTGCTTCAGTTTTCTGTTTGACTCTTACATTTGTGTCGCGTATTCGTGTTTGTGTGCTTGTGCGAGGAATTTCTTTGAATTAAAGGGGGGTTTACACGGTCAAACGGTTCGTCGAACGCGGTTCGACAGACAAGTGTTTAAAGTGATGTTCGATCGTGTAACAAACGTGTCCGACAACCATATACCCCGTTCACACGTTCGAACATCACTTCAAACACATGTCTGTCGAACCGCGTTCGACGAACCGTTTGACCGTGTAAACCCCCCTTAATAGTGTTTAGTTTGTAATACCGGTGCTTTGTCTAGGATTGTTGTACATCAAATACCTTTTCCGGGATTGATCTGGGGTCGTCTGTATTAAAACAGGTCATTATGCCGTGGTAGCTCAGTGGTAAAGTGCTCATGTCGGGGAGCGACTAACGTGGGCTCCAGCTCACCGTGGGGCATTAGGAAAGGAGTCCAGCCTTATTCTCCTTTTTCCGACCTATCTGTATCACCCCCATTCGAATGAGGACTAATACTGATTCATAAAACGATGCATTATAACATGGTTTCGTATTGAGGTCAATGTCACTTTTATATTTACTGCAATTCCTCCTGAGGACGGGGGGGGGGGGCGAGAATGCCTCCGCCGTGTTCCTCTGCGTGACTTAGGAATCGACTAAATGGGGCGAAGTGAGGAGACTGGAAATCCCATCTGTATCTCATCCCCCGAACAGTAAAGGTTTTTGCTTGATTCAGCCATACCTCTCTCGCCGAGAGGTATAGAAATTGTAATAGAAATTGTGAAAGTGTATTTATAGCTTCTTGTTTCTTTTCTTCTTCTTTTTGTGCTTACGGTGGGGGTGAACCAACTGCGGCTGTCGGGTCTCGTTTTAGAGTATCTTTGCCCGCCTACCTTGTGGGTGACCTAAGCAGGGCGGAATGGGGGGAAGACGTGGCAACCCTTTATCCTCAAGGAGCTAAAAGGAGTGGTTGAGGTATGTGTGGATCGTGGTGAATGCGTGTTTCTTGTCTCGGCCACCCCCCCCCCCTCACAAGGGGGAATGAGATCATGTATATGTACGTATGTACTTGCGTGAATATTCATTTCAGTGTTTGTTTGTTTGTAATTGTTTATTCTTCCCTGTGATGTTCCTATTAATCAGAATGTTGCATTGGAAACTGGATTAATTTAAATGGCTGAAGAGTTGCCTGCAGTAATAATAATAATAATAATAATAATAATAATAATAATAATAATAATAATAATAATAATAATAATAATAATAATAGTTATAATAATAATAATAATAATAATAATAATAATAATAATAATAATAATAATAATAATAATAATAATAATAATAATAATAATAATATTAATAATAAATTACAATTATGTAATCCGTTAAGTACCGTTATGGAGAATGAATGAATATTATACGATGGAAATAATAATAATTAATGTTATTATATCATCCGTTGTGTGTGTGTATGCGTGTGCGTGTGTGCATGTCTGTTTGTGGATGCGTGTGCGCGCACGTATGTGTTATTAATAACGAATTAATGGTCTTTCCATGTAATTCTCTGAAG
>JAXCGZ010012317.1:25000-27500 GCA_037179515.1 Halocaridina rubra | reverse complement strand
TAATTAATATGTTCTTTATATTCTTATGTACTGAAACAAACTCGCATTGCAAAGAAAAAAATACATCATTGAATAATCTATATTTATTTATTGATATCCCATTCTTAGTGGTTTAATTGAATCCAGTTGTTGAGTAGTTCAAGACCTAAGCTTTTGCTTAACATATAAAGTATTTCATGTTTTAAGAATAATAATAATCATAATATATATATATATATATATATATATATATATATATATATATATATATATAATATATATATATATATATATATATATATATATATATATATATATATATATTATATATATATATAGATATAGATATATATATATATATATATATATATATATATATATATATATATATATATATATATATATATATATATATATATATATATATATATATATATATATATATATATATATATATATATATATATATATATATATATATATATATACATATATATATATATATATATATATATATATATATATATATATATATATATATATATATATATATATATATATATAATATATATATATATATATATATATATATATATATATATATATATATATATATATATATATATATATATATATATATATATATATATATATATATATATATATATATATATATATATATATATATATATATATATATATATATATATATATATATATATATATATATATATATATATATATATATATATATATATATATATATATATATATATATATATATAAATATATATATATATATATATATATATATATATATATATATATATATATATATATATATATATATATATATATATATGTATATATATATATATATATATATATATATATATATATATATATATATATATATATATATATATATATATATATATATATATATATATATATATATATATATTCGCAATTATTTATAAGTCTGCATTGGTGTATGTGAGTCATTTTAATTGCCTGTGTGCGATAAACGTGTGAGTTCATGGGATTTAGCACTCAAGTGTTTCGACAAAATATATAGGATTTTGTATGTATAGGTGCCTGTGCTTGTGTTGGTATGTGTGTACGCATGTGTGTGTTCATTTTGTGCTTGTGTGTGTAAGTATGCAAGAAGCACCTGTGTATGATGGAGGATACAGCTTTAGGTGGAATGAATGCATTTGTTCATGAGGGGACCGGGGCAGGATGATGTGTGTGTATATCTGTGTGTGTGTGTGTGTGTGTGTGTGTGTGTGTGTGTGTGTGTGTGTGTGTGTGTGTGTGTGTGTGTGTGTGTGTGCGTGTTTGCGAGCTTATCTGTAAACGTGAAAGAGGTAAAAGATTAGGTAAATAAATAATTAGTTGCAAGAGAAGCAATTTCAGTTTTACCTTTTCCGTAAAAGCTTTATAATGTTGCAGTCATCTCCATCCATTGGGATGTGAGAGAGGGATAGGGATGGAGAATGAAACAGGAGAGAGAGAGAGAGAGAGAGAGAGAGAGAGAGAGAGAGAGAGAGAGAGAGAGAGAGAGAGAGAGAGAGAGAGAGAGAGAGAGAGAGAGAGAGAGAGAGAGAGAGAGAGAGAGAGAGAGAGAGAGAGCTAGTTTGTACTTTCTGAGCTGGATGAAGTACCAAGACCTCAAGAGTCAAGAGAATAATTAAATCGAAGCAAAATGTGGACACTTGAAAATGCCAGAGCAACACATAGTGTGAAAAGAAAATAGGGAGAGGAAGTAGATTCATTCCTCAGATGCAGTCAGCATCCAACTGCTTGAAAAAGAATATATATTCAATTTCAGAAACATTTTCTAATTTGTTTTAATTTATTGGTGAACTCTTTCCTGATGTGTCTGGTAGATAAATAAAAAGGAGGAGGCGAAGGAAAAGGATGAAGAGGCGAAGGATTGTAGGGATACAAGGATAGAAATGAAGGGTATGAAGGATAGATAGAAAGAACTTAACTCCTCTCCTTCCTTTGGATGGTTGTTGTACATACTGCAGAAATAAGGATAGTTTTCAGTAATGATTTTTGCCCAAAGAAGTAGAAGTATCTTATTATTATTATTATTATTATTATTATTATTATTATTATTATTATTATTATTATTATTATTATTATTATTATTATTATTATTATTATTATTATTATTAATAATAGCACTAGTGATAATAATATTCGTAGAACAACTCTAATGCTATAAAGCATTTTTAAGCTTCTTCAAATTATCTGCCTTCTTTGTTGGGAATCGAACCTCGGAACTCTAGCCTAGAGCCGCACAGATTAGTCCACTGTACTACAGAGGTACAGTAGACTATGCTATGGATTTTAGTCTAGAGTTCCCAGTTTCGATTTCCTACAAGGAAGGTAGATTATTTGAAGATATTATTATCATCATTATCATTAGTAGTAGTAGTAGTAGTAGTAGTAGTAGTAGTAGTAGTAGTAGTAGTAGTAGTAGTAGTAGTAGTAGTAGTAGTAGTAGTAG
>JAXCGZ010012317.1:12500-20000 GCA_037179515.1 Halocaridina rubra | reverse complement strand
TTATCTGTGAATGGATTCATATATTTCCGGATGTTCAACTGGCATGCCACGTGACATGTCACGTGTGACGTGCCACTTTGGTGTGAAAGTGACATTATGTATCGATCTAATATTGCAATATGTGAAATAAAGACCCCATTTTTATATTGTAGGTTTGAATATGTGTATGCAATATATGCAGTACACAATCCCATGTTTATTGTATTTGCTTGCGTCTACTCAATATATACTATACATAACCCTATTTTTAATAGCATATTCCTCATTACGTGCATTCATTAATGTTAATTACAGAAAAATAATTTTTCTTAATATCTTATTTTAAACTTTAATCAAGTATATAAGTATTTTTAGTTATATCAAGTGAAATAAAAAGTCTCATTTCATTATAAGCCTTACTTTTGTTGCTCTTTATATTCAGTTATGGTTTTATGTTCCCAGGTCCACGTCTATATCTCATCATCTTGTCTTAGAGAGGTTTTAGCAAACGACCTATTTTCCTCTGACCTCTACACATTTGCTCTCGGAATTCATAATTAATTCTTTTAATACCGGATTATGTTTAAGAGAACTGTAGATAATGAAGAAAGGAGAGAGGAGTAGTACATAGCATCAAGGTAAATGTATTATGAAAATAGAAAGCATACAGGAACAAATGAAATATTCATCAAAGTTTTTAAATATTATTAGCACAATATTCCCTCTCAAAACTCTAGGTCATTTTTTGCCATGTTTCAGAGAAAGGAAGATTAGGAGATTGAAAAATGGGAGTAAAAGTATATTGAAAAACATTTTATCTTGATGAAAAAGAGCTGAAAGAGGAATGTTAGGATGCCAAGAATTATGTCCCTCCTGGAAACGGAAGGCAACATTTTTATGTCCCAATTATGCTTAAGGGAAGAAAAGATTGAGAAAAAAAAGGAGGAGCCACAGTAACAGAAGATTGAGACGAGAGAAATTATTAAAAAAGTAAAATTAAATTTGGTTGCAGGAGAAAGGGAGACCTTAATATTAAAAGACTTTTAAATTTGCTTAGACTTGTCTCTTTCCAAAACAGCAGGTAATCTTTATACTAAGTAATGATAAAGGGAAAGGATGAACATGGAATAAGGAAATTATGAGTCATAAAGAAATTAAAAAATAAAAGGTTGTAGAAAAAAAGATAATTTTTCTTATGAAAAAAAGATAATTGCAGGAATTTCTATCAATTTTCTATTCGTTTTCCTTCTCAAAACACTAGGAAAAGTTGAAATATGAAAAATAACAGTATATAAGATTATTGGAAATTAAGAAAATAGTCGCCGTGGCTCAAGCGGTGGTGTCCGCGACTCTGAGGCGTCAGGTTGAGGGTTCGTGCCCAGCCACGGTCTGAGGCTAGCAAGGACATGCACTCAGGGTAATGATTACATCTGCCAAAACAAGTCCTTCGCAAGAAGACAACCGTCCTAGCCCTTGGTAGAAAAGGGAGTCCGTGACGTAAAACCGGAACAACAAGAAAATATTGGAACCCAAAAACTTCTTATTTATTTTACAACTTATATCCCCCTAATACGGTAGATAAACATCGAATATTTATTTATCTTTCATTCACAAATGTTTACATGTTTTGAAGTTAGTGTTATGATTATCCATGAAAAAGCTCGATAAGGTTGAGCCATATTTAAGATTTTTTCATATTTTGCTGTGTACAAAGAAATATTGACTGTATAATTACTAGTTATTAGTCCAGTGATTTCTTGAAATATTACACAGGAATGTCTAAGAGATTGTTTTTTGTTATAATATATTTTTTTGCGCACAATAGCGTTAGTCAGGTACACAAATAGCGTTAGTCAAGTACACAAATAACATTGAAATAAGTGTTCAAACAAAAGACTAAATTCTTTGCAAGACATACCACATAGGCATCAAGTACATTAAGCAGAAAGCATAACATACATCCTAAGGTATATAATTTTTTTTTTTTTTTAATTGTGACACCGGGACTGGCAGAAACTGCCCTCATCAACAAAGGCCCGGGCACGAGAAAATACCAAGACGAAGGAAAAGAAAAAGGTTAAGGGCAAGACAGAGATGAGGTAGTGTCACACAAAGGAAAACGACAGACAGAAAAAAACAGTCAAAGTAAAGACGACCCAGAGATATGGAGGACTAGGCTCTGAGATGACGATGGATCTGCTTTTTGAAGGATGAAAGGTCATAAGAATTAGGAAAGACAGAAGGAGGAAGAGAGTTCCAGAGTTTGGAGGTAGAAAGGAAGAAGCAGTCGCTTCACCGACCAATCCGCTAGCTACAAATCTCCACACAGTACCTGTGAGATGAGGCCGCTTGGCGAGTGTTACGCAGCCTCGGCAGTGGAGGAGGGATGCAACTCGCCAACTCATCAGAACAGCGATGGAAGTAGTAGTGATAGAAAAGCGAAAGGGAAGATACCTTACGGCGAAGAGAGAGAGAGAATCCAGGTTAGAAGTAAGAGAAGGATCATTAATGAGTCTGACTGCCTTAGATTCAACCCTATCAAGAAGATAAGTAATGGAAGAAGCACCCCAGATGTGTGAGCAGTATTCTAAACAGGGGTGGATAAGACCTTTGTAAATTTTAAGGAACTGCAATGAGGAGAAGTAATAACGAAAACGAAACAAAATCCCCAATTTTTTGGATGAAGATTTAGAAATTTGGATTATGTGATTCCTCCAAGACAAGTTAAAGGCTATATGGATTCCTAATATATTGATAGAGTTAAGAGGGTAAAAATCATTAGTTTCGAAGACAATAGGGTTATCAGGAGGAGAAGGAGATAAAGAGATAGCCAGGAACTGTGTCTTGGAGGCATTGAATTTAACAAAATTTTGAGTGCCCCATTCAGATACTCTCTGCAAATCAGAGTTAAGAGTAGAAGAAAGAGTGATACAAGATTGATTGCGAGTAACAGATGAAGGTTGTGAAGAAACGGCAGAGGAAAAGTGAAGGGTAGAATCATCGGCAAAGGCATGAAGAAGAGAGGAAGATGGGGATTGTAGAAGATCATTGATGAAGAGAAAGAAGAGAGTAGGTGAAAGAACAGAGTCCTGTGGAACACCACTGGAAACGGAGAGAGGGCTAGATGTAGCGCCATCAACAACTACAGATATAGAAAGGTCAGTAAGAAAACTGGAAATCAGAGAACAGAAAGAAGGGGTAAAGTCATAGGCAGGGAGTTTGGCCAACAGAGCCTTGTGCCAGACTCTGTCAAAAGCCTTAGAGATATCAAGGGCGACGACAAATGTTTCCCCATAGTTCCTCAGAGAAGATGACCATACATTACTAAGATAGGACAGGAGATCACCAGTGGATCTTGCATTGCAGAAGCCATACTGGTGATCGGAGATAAGTGAGTTAGATTCAAGACATTTCAAGAAGTGAGCATTGAGCAAAGTTTCGAAAACATTAGCAGTAGATGAGGTTAGAGCAATAGGTTGGTAGTTAGAAGGAAAAGAGCGGTCACCCTTCTTAGGGTAACAGGTTGAACCAGAGCATGCTTCCAAGATGAATGATAGATACTGGTTGACAGAATGAGGCGAAAAAGACGGAAAAGCACGGGAGCCAGTTCATCTGCAAACTCTTTAAGGAACCTTGCAGGGATATCATCGGGACCAGATGTCTTGTTTGTCTTTAGTGAGCGAAGAACCTTATGAACTTTGTGTGAAGAAAGGATAAGGGAGGGCATAGGGTTAGAGAGGGGAAAAGATTGAGGAACAGGTGCACTGGAATTGTTGATAGAAGAGTTGGCAGAAAAATGAGAGCCAAAGAGAGTGGCTTTGTCAGTGGGAGAGCAAGCTATAGAACCATCAGAACGAATGAGAGGGGGAAAGCTTGAATTACAGAAATATTTGGAGAGGTTTTTGGCTAAGGACCAGAAGCATTTGTCAGTGGGAGAGGAGTTAAGGTCATCAACTTTCCTTCTTATAAAGGAAGCCTTAGACCTTCGAATCTGAGCTGTACAGCGATTCCTAGCTATAATAAAAGCAGAGTGACTTAACTCGGAAGAAGAGGATTGGTAAGATCGGTGAGCCTGATTCCTAGCCTGGATAGCCATGGAGCAGGCACGGTCAAGCCAAGGTTTAGGGGGAGAGAAAGTTTTTGTAGAAGAGGGGATGTACGCCTCCATTCCAGCGGTCATGATCTCGGCAACTTTTACAGCTACCCGATCAGGGTTGCTGGACCGAAAGCAGTAGTCATCCCAAGGGAAGTCAAAGAGAAAGTTACGCAAATTTTCATATTGGGTTCGCTCGAAGTGCCAAAGGCGGCGTTGAGTAGGAGGGATCGGTGGTGGGGGAGCGAAAATGGAAGAGACAGAGATCATGGAGTGGTCAGATTTACCAAGAGGGGAAAGCACAGAATAAGAGTAGTTTGAAGGGTTAAAAGTAAAAAATAGGTCAAGAGTATTTGCAGCATGTTTGTGACGATCAGGAATGTGAGTAGGATGTTTGATAATTTGCTCCAGATCGTGAGTAATAGAGAAAGCAAGAGCCTCGCTTCCTCCCACATCAGTGTGAGAAGAATGAAGCAACTCACTGTGGTGTACATTGAAGTCTCCAATGTAGAGAACTTCGGCATGTGGGTGAGAAGATAGCAAGGACTCATGGCACGAGGAGAGATATTCAAAGAAAGACACAAACTCAGTGGAGTTTGGAGAACAGTAGCAGAAGCAAAGGATTATAGTGGTAGTGGAGAGATATACTTTTAGCCAGAGAACATCAAAGTCAGGAGATTCAAGGTCCATGAGCCTCACAGTAGGAGTGTTAATGTTGCAGTAAGCCCAGACCCCACCTTTGGAACGAAAACGAGTATACAGATTATAGTGGGAGATTTGGAATGGGTCAGTGGAAGCATGTATAGACAACTGGGTTTCGGATAGGAGGAGGAGGTTAGGGAGGAAAGTGCTCAAGTGCTGTTCCACATACGAAAGATTAGAGTTCAGCCCACGAATGTTTGAATAGTTAAGAGTGAAAGAAGCAGATCTATTGGGAGGTGCAAGGTTAAGAGCAGAACCATTACTACCACCAAGCATATCTGCCCTCAAGCCAATAGTGGAGTCAACACGATCCCCGGAGATTCTTCGCACCCCACTATGCCGGGTACTGGGGACCATTAGTTGTGAACCTTCCATAAATAATGACAAAATGTGAGGAAAAGGAAAGTAAAAGAGACAGATGTGCAGAATATTGTGACTTGTCAAATGTAATGGAATAGCAAGAGATGTGTAGTGAATATGCCAGGATATTTAGTGTAGATATAGGCATGAGGAAAGAACCGTCCTGAAGGAAGACTCAACCTGGAACTGTCTGGACCAGTCCTAGTTGCATCCTAATGCCTTCAGTCGTAGTCTTTCAACGGGCGGCTGGTGCCATGACCAACCTAATACTATAAAATTATACAATTTATCATATTTTACTATTTACAATTCAATTAATAGAGATAACTTAATATTTACTATTGTGCACCACGGTGTTATTTAAAGTAAATAAAGAAAATAAAATGAAGTAAAAGAAAGGTTTATGCATGCCGTACCACAGAAACACGTACATGATACTGAAGATGTACAATAATCCTGCCATAAGCAATATATTCAATATATATGCTATTCCCACTATTTACAATTGCAAATATCAAAAATAAATTATAGCTATATCATATTAAAGGAACACCAATATGAAAATAGAGTTTCCTTAATAAAGATCACTCATTTGATACAGTGGTATAGTCAAAGGTAAACTTTAGGGTAGAAAATCCTTTAAAACATTAACACCCGGCAAAGTGTGGGTGAGGCCACAGAACCACGTCTAGATGCTCATGTACTATAAGTTGTTGGTATATTACCGTCAGAGGCTGTTCGCATGGAACCATATCTTTCAATACAGGACAGACTAGGTAGAAATGCTGCTTCTAAATAATTTTTTTATGAGTGACACAAGGGTTTGACTTCTTGAACAGTGTAAACTTAGGATGCCATATTGTTAGTTAGCTAGACACACACAAATGGATTTCATAAACGCATCTGACGCGGTTTTGTGCATGGCTAGGATCCCGTAAGGGATCCTAGCCATACACAGAACCGCGTCAGATGCACTTATGAAGTCCATTTGTGTGTGTCTAGCTAACTAACAATATGGTATCCTAGGCTTACACTGTTTAAGAAATCGGGCCAAGAACGAACCGAAAAAAATCATAAAGTAATAGTGCCCACATCTGGCCTGGGCATGTAGAAAACATAGAATAAATAGAAACAGAGATGGAGAGTGTAGTGACTCGTCAGATGTGAAGGATAATAAAGAGATGTGTAACGAATATGCAAGAATATGCAGTGTTGATGTAGGCATAGAAAAAGAACCGTAACTGAAGGAGGACTTCACATCAAACTGTCCTGGACACTCCTATTTCGGACCAAAAGACCTTCAGCTGTTATATCACAACGGGAGGCTGGTGCCATGTGTCAACCTACTACAAACAAACGGAATTATTACGCAATAATCCTGTAGGGAGTAAGTCTAAAATTTTACTGCTAAATTATTAGTGAGGATAGTAATGAGGAATGATTGTATTCCAAAGTAGTAACGCTATGATTGTCAGCCAATGCTTACTAATATATTCCATGCATTTGTAACTTATGATACTTCTACTTCTTACTTATTCAGGACCCACTTCATCCTACCTCGAATAAAAATGCCTGTGTGTGTGTAGTACTATATATATATATATATATATATATATATATATATATATATATATATATATATATATATATATATATATATATATATATATATATATATATATATATATATATATATATATATTATATATATGAATCAAGGCTATATATTTGTATTTACATCTACACACACACACAAACACACTCACACACATATACCGTATATATATATATATATATATATATATATATATATATATATATATATATATATATATATATATATATATATATATATATAAATATATATGTAGTCAATTGTTGTTTACCTTCCACTAATATGGAAGTTATTCATGCTAGAAAAAATGTTTCAATTTTGACTGTAAGAAAGCTAATGAGTGGAGAGAATAATGCTGGAAAGGGCAGAGAAGGAGAAAACATAAATGCCTGGCAGACTTATAAAAGAGCAAGAAATTGTTATCTAAGTAGAATAAGAGAGGCAAAGAGATATTATGAAAGGGATCTTATCTGGAAAGCTAAAAATATCCTAATCTTTTCCACTGCTTTATTAGAGGTAAAACTGAAAGTCAAAGAACAGGTTTTAAAGTTAAAGATAGCAGATGGAAGCATCGTTGAGTTGGATGAAGAGATCTGAGAAGAAAACATCGTCTATGCAGCCACAGAGGTATACAAAGCGTTGATGGAGTTAGATGCCCATAAATCTACAGGTCCTGATGATTTATCATCTCACGTACTTAAGAAATGCAACTAAACCAATATCATTGATTCTATGCATCATATTTGAAAAG
>JAXCGZ010012317.1:5000-7500 GCA_037179515.1 Halocaridina rubra | reverse complement strand
GTGTATGGTAGGATACTGGTTAATAGAATTAGGGATAAGACAGAATATGTGATCGCGGAAGTGCAGAGTGGTTTTAGGAGAGGTAGAGGTTGTATAGATCAGATTTTTATAGTTAGGCAGTTATGTGAGAAATATTTAGCCAAGGGTTAGGATATGTATTATGCATTTTTGGATCTGGAGAAAGCGTATGATAGAGCTGATAGAGAGGCAATGTGGAATGTTTTGAGATTATATGGAATTAATGGTAAATTGTTGCATGCAGTGAAGAGTTTGTATGAGGGCAGTAGAGCTTGTGTTAGGGTAGGGAATGAAGTGAGTGAGTGGTTTCCAGTGAGTGTGGGACTGAGACAGGGATGTGTGATGTCACCATGGCTGTTCAATTTGTATAATGATGGAGTCGTAAGAGAAGTGAATGAGCGAGTGCGTGGTCGAGGTTTGAAAATGGTAGATGGGGATGATAACAAGTGGGACCTGAATCAGTTGCTGTTTGCAGATGATACTGTGGTGGTGGCAGATTCAAAGGAGAAGCTGTGTCAGTTAGTGTCAGAATTTGGAATGGTGTGTGAGAGAAGGAAGTTGAGAGTGAATATGGGAAAGAGTAAGGTTTTGAGGTGTACAAGAAATGAGGATTGTGCTGGATTGAATTTTATGTTGAATGGAGAGACACTTGAGTAAGTTGAACAGTTTAAGTATTATGGCTCGGTTATAGCTGTAAATGGTGCAGTGGAAGCATATGTGTGTCATAGAGTGAATGAAGGATGTAAAGTGTTGGGTGCATTGAAAGGAGTGATGAAGAATAGAGGGTTGGAAATGAATGTTAAGAAAGTTTTGTATGAGAAAGTGGTTGTGCCAACTGTGATGTATGGATCAGAGTTATGGGGTATGAAAGTAAGTGAGAGACGGAAACTAAATGTGTTTGAGATGAAATGCCTGAGGAGTATGATTGGTGTATCTCAGTTGGGTAGGCTTAGGAATGAAGTGGTGAGAGCAAGAACGGGTTTGAGGAGAGAAATTGCAACCAGAGTAGATATGAATATTCTGAGATTGTTTGGCCATGTGGAAAGATTGGATGATGAAAGACTGCAGAAAAAGGTGATGAATGCGAGAGTTGATTGGTTAAATGCTAGAGGGAGGCCTAGGTTTGGGTGGATGGATGGAGTAAGGAGAGCCCTGAATGATAGGAAGATGGATGTGAGGGAAGCAAGTGAGCGTGCTAGGAATAGGAATGAGTGGCGAGCGATTGTGACGCAGCTTTCATGGGCATCAGCTGTTACCACGGGGCTGCATCATACGGAGGTAGCCCTGTGGTCGGGGCAGTAGGGGAGTTGGCAGTTGTGAAGCGACACAGGTTTTGGAAGGATCGGGAAGATGGGCTGTGGCACTCCAGCAGTGCCATCTGACCGGTCACTAGCTTCCTCGTCATTGCCCTCGTCGTTTTCTTTTTTGATGTCGGCTACCCCCAAATTCCAGGGGGAAACAGCCAAGGTATATATATATATATATATATATATATATATATATATATATATATATATATATATATATATACTTTTTTCAGTTTTGCATTTTAATCGCCCTCCATAGATGGGATCTGAGATGATGCCGACTGAGGATATGTTGTCTTTTGAAATTCAGATTAATCCATTAATAATGATCTGGTAGAATCATTTCTTGAATTTTGTTTTTCTTAACTGATGGAGTTTGAGGGTGTGGAATAAATATCTGCTTTTAGAACTGGTGAGTATATGCATGAGAGTTTTTACAAAAGTTCTATTCATATTTCATTGTCAATAGTACTTCACTATTGCCTATTTTTATTTTGTATTGTTATGTGTGCCTATGCACTGTTTGACCGTAGCAGTTTCATTTTGGATTATTTTTATTTAGTATTTGAAGTAGAGAACTCATAAGCAAAGAAAGAATTTGTGCTTCCTTTTGGAAAATTAAATATGAAAACGATGTTCTCGCCGTCCTCTCCTAACACGTATAGCATAAATAACATTGGGCATAAATAAGCAAACATATTATAGTAGTAATAATAATAATAATAATAATAATAATAATAATAATAATAATAATAATAATAATAATAATAATAATAATAATAATAATAATAATAATAATAATAATAATAATAATAATAATGATAATAATAATATGAATATAAAAGTGCCAAAAACATCCTCTGGTGTTTTCCTTTTTATACTCCGTGTTTGCGTTTGTTATCTAGACAGCGGAGAATTGGAAATACGTCGTTGTTGCAAGAAGAATCTCGAAAATATCGAGAAAAACAACAAACAGGCCATCGGTGGGAAGAAAGAGGGAGAAGAAAACATAAAGGAGCTAAAAACGGTAAAAATGGCATCGAAAGGAAAAAAAATATATATATTACATAAGATATAGATGAAAGGAATGATGAAAAGGCATAATAAGGAAGAAAAGCAAAGTCTATGAAAGAACTTGGAGATGAAAAATAGAAAAACTGATATTTAATATGTCG
>JAXCGZ010012316.1:27500-31480 GCA_037179515.1 Halocaridina rubra | reverse complement strand
TGCATTTACATTTGAAAAAAAAAAGTATTTGGAGGCCATAGTCACATAGCTAAATTTAGACATGGAGGTGAGTGTTATATTTTTAAGAATAGATGGAAAAATTCCCCTAGTTAGATGTCTGTTTAGACATGAAGGAGAATGGATATACAGACATATTTTGGGGTCTGTGGATATATGAACTTTAAGTGGTCCTTTAACAAGCTGGTTGGCCAATTACGTACTCGGCTGTTAGTTAGTACACTCTACTGATAGCTGACGACCAGTTCGGCTGTTACTTATAGTAATGTAAACAAACCAGTTCGTGAACGGAGTAGCTGGTGGAGAACAGAGAAGGAGAAGTTCTCTTCTTAATGCAATACTATATGGTTAGTCGCATATCAGCTTCGTGCCCTTTTAGTCGTGAGTCAGCCTTGGACCCTGTAACGCGGTTCGACAGACAAGTGTTTGAAGTGATGTTCGAACGTGTGAACGGGGTATTTGGATGTCGAACACGTTCGACAAACGTGTTTGAAAACCAAATACCCAGTTCACACGTTCGAGCATCAGTTCAAACACTTGTCTGTCGAGCCGCGTTCGACGAACCGTTTGACCGTGTAAACCGCCCTTTATCCAACGAGAGATTAGTGTCTCCCCCGTTTGCCCAGATGTATAGTCTCTTGTAAGTATATATGTATAGTCTCTTTTGTATATATATATAAATATATATATATATATATATATATATATATATATATATATATATATATATATATATATGTATATATATGTATATATATGTATATATACGTATATACGTATATATATATATATATATATATATATATATATATATATATATATATATATATATATATATATATATATATATATATATATATATGTATGTATATATATGTATAGATATGTATATACGTATATATATATATATATATATATATATATATATATATATATATATATATATATATATATATATATATATATATGAATCATTTTTTACCCCGACCGGGACTCGAACCTAGGACTTATGATTACTAAGTCAAGGCGCTACCACTACACCACAGAAGGTTAAAAGGAATCCAACCTTATAGCTTATATCTGCTATACTTAGGAATGAACGCATTCTAACTGAATGCCACTATGTTCGTATTACAGATTCCCCAACCTCACTCGTGGCTTCATTATAGCATTTAATTCAATTCCCAATCTCATTCGGGCCATGAAATAACCAAATAACACATTATATATGTGAAAACATGAATCATTTTTTACCCCGACCGGGACTTGAACCTAGGACTTATGATTACTAAGTCAAGGCGCTACCACTACACCACAGAAGGTTAAAAGGAATCCAACCTTATAGCTTATATCTGCTATACTTAGGAATGAACGCATTCTAACTGAATGCCACTATGTTCATATTACAGATTCCCCAACCTCACTCGTGGCTTCATTATAGCATTTAATTCAATTCCCAATCTCATTCGGGCCATGAAATAACCAAATAACACATTATATATGTGAAAACATGAATCATTTTTTACCCCGACCGGGACTCGAACCTAGGACTTATGATTACTAAGTCAAGGCGCTACCACTACACCACAGAAGGTTAAAAGGAAACCAACCTTATAGCTTATATCTGCTATACTTAGGAATGAACGCATTCTAACTGAATGCCACTATGTTCGTATTACAGATTCCCCAACCTCACTCGTGGCTTCATTATAGCATTTAATTCAATTCCCAATCTCATTCGGGCCATGAAATAACCAAATAACACATTATATATGTGAAAACATGAATCATTTTTCACCCCGACCGGGACTCGAACCTAGGACTTATGATTACTAAGTCAAGGCGCTACCACTACACCACAGAAGGTTAAAAGGAATCCAACCTTATAGCTTATATCTGCTATACTTAGGAATGAACGCATTCTTACTGAATGCCACTATGTTCATATTACAGATTCCCCAACCTCACTCGTGGCTTCATTATAGCATTTAATTCAATTCCCAATCTCATTCGGGCCATGAAATAACCAAATAACACATTATATATGTGAAAACATGAATCATTTTTTTACCCCGACCGGGACTCGAACCTAGGACTTATGATTACTAAGTCAAGGCGCTACCACTACACCACAGAAGGTTAAAAGGAAACCAACCTTATAGCTTATATCTGCTATACTTAGGAATGAACGCATTCTAACTGAATGCCACTATGTTCATATTACAGATTCCCCAACCTCACTCGTGGCTTCATTATAGCATTTAATTCAATTCCCAATCTCATTCGGGCCATGAAATAACCAAATAACACATTATATATGTGAAAACATGAATCATTTTTTACCCCGACCGGGACTCGAACCTAGGACTTATGATTACTAAGTCAAGGCGCTACCACTACACCACAGAAGGTTAAAAGGAATCCAACCTTATAGCTTATATCTGCTATACTTAGGAATGAACGCATTCTAACTGAATGCCACTATGTTCATATTACAGATTCCCCAACCTCACTCGTGGCTTCATTATAGCATTTAATTCAATTCCCAATCTCATTCGGGCCATGAAATAACCAAATAACCAAATAATATATAGCAGATATAAGCTATAAGGTTGGATTCCTTTTAACCTTCTGTGGTGTAGTGGTAGCGCCTTGACTTAGTAATCATAAGTCCTAGGTTCAAGTCCCGGTCGGGGTAAAAAATGATTCATGTTTTCACATATATAATGTGTTATTTGGTTATTTCATGGCCCGAATGAGATTGGGAATTGAATTAAATGCTATAATGAAGCCACGAGTGAGGTTGGGGAATCTGTAATATGAACATAGTGGCATTCAGTTAGAATGCGTTCATTCCTAAGTATAGCAGATATAAGCAATAAGGTTGGATTCCTTTTAACCATCTGTGGTGTAGTGGTAGCGCCTTGACTTAGTAATCATAAGTCCTAGGTTCGAGTCCCGGTCAGGGTAAAAAAATGATTCATGTTTTCACATATATAATGTGTTATTTGGTTATTTCATGGCCCGAATGAGATTGGGAATTGAATTAAATGCTATAATGAAGCCACGAGTGAGGTTGGGGAATCTGTAATATTAACATAGTGGCATTCAGTTAGAATGCGTTCATTCCTAAGTATAGCAGATATAAGCTATAAGGTTGGATTCCTTTTAACCTTTTGTGGTGTAGTGGTAGCGCCTTGACTTAGTAATCATAAGTCCTAGGTTCGAGTCCCGGTCGGGGTAAAAAATGATTCATGTTTTCACATATATAATGTGTTATTTGGTTATTTCATGGCCCGAATGAGATTGGGAATTGAATTAAATGCCATAATGAAGCCACGAGTGAGGTTGGGGAATCTGTAATATGAATATAGTGGCATTCAGTTAGAATGCGTTCATTCCTAAGTATAGCAGATGTAAGCTATAAGGTTGGATTCCTTTTAACCTTCTGTGGTGTAGTGGTAGCGCCTTGACTTAGTAATCATAAGTCCTAGGTTCGAGTCCCGGTCGGGGTGAAAAATGATTCATGTTTTCACATATATAATGTGTTATTTGGTTATTTCATGGCCCGAATGAGATTGGGAATTGAATTAAATGCTATAATGAAGCCACGAGTGAGGTTGGGGAATCTGTAATATGAACATAGTGGCATTCAGTTAGAATGCGTTCATTCCTAAGTATAGCAGATATAAGCTATAAGGTTGGTTTCCTTTTAACCTTCTGTGGTGTAGTGGTAGCGCCTTGACTTAGTAATCATAAGTCCTAGGTTCGAGTCCCGGTCGGGGTAAAAAATTGATTCATGTTTTCACATATATAATGTGTTATTTGGTTATATATATATATATATATATATATATATATATATATATATATATATATATATATATATATATATATATATATATGTATATATATATATATATGTATGTATATATATGTATATATGTATGTATATATACGTA